>JAQFZP010001287.1:0-20650 GCA_034695745.1 Geophilus truncorum | reverse complement strand
GATCTGTCTGCTCGGCTCTTCCTGTGCTATCGTAGCAAACTCAGCCATGTGGGAAACATTAAAGAGCCGGTGTTTCTCACTCACCATATTTTTCCTGACTTTCCTAGACTATTCTCAAGCAATCGGTGAAGTGATTTACGCCGTCAACTGCGGCGGCGAAGCACACACGGACTCGCTCGGAATTCATTACCAACGCGATCCGCTGCATGGAAAAGTCGGAACGGCGTCGGATTTTGGCAAACAGCTCATCATTAGTCGTGTCCCACCTGCTGATCAAATCTTATATCAAACTGAAAGGTATCACTATAATACATTCGGCTACGATATCCCTATAAAAACGGACGGGGATTACGTGATGGTGTTGAAGTTTTCCGAAGTTTATTTCACTTCGCCTAAAATGAAGGTTCGAAAAATATGGAGGAAAAGTTAGAATGAGTTGTTTATTGTTTTTTTTTTATTTATATTTGCAGGTGTTCAGTATTACGTTGAATAACGAACATGCGGTCGTGACGGATTTGGATATATACGAAAAAGTCGGTCGTAGTGTGGCGCTGGATGAATACATTCCGTTTAGAATTCAGAATGGGAAGTTAAAAGTGATGGGTGAAGAGTCCAGTTTCGTCGGAAGGTTGAGAGTCGATTTTATAAAGGTGATGATAGGGTTTTTAAGAAGGAATTTTGTGGTACCGTAAATATACGCTTGGATTTATTTGATTCGTTTGTTTGGTTGTGAAATTGATTTTTAAAAACATGTCAATCATTCAAACGTTTACTGAATTTTATATCTCGTTTTAAAACATCTTAAAATTTCAGGGCTACGAAGACAATCCAAAAATCAACGCAATATTTGTAATGAAAGGAACACTAGATGGTAAAAACTAAAATTTAATATATATATATAAAAAAAAAAAGATAAATATTTCAAAAATTTTATTCTTTTTACGTCAGATATACCTAAATTACCACCTCTCGAAACAGAAGAGGATTATTACAAAGAAGAACGAACGGAGGAGAAGAAACCGACTAAAATACGGCGTCCATCAGGTCCGAAAACACCGGATCCATATTCAATCGACGACAGTAGTTTAATGTTACCGGTGTTTGTAGCAATTGGTGCATTTATTCCAGTTTTATTTTGTTTGTGCAAATTGTAAATGTTTTAAATTGATGCAGCAATTTTAAAAATTGTTGGCTGTTACCGTATTATAATTAATTTGTAATTTTTTTATTATTATTGAGTTTGAATCTTCAGTATTAATTTTAGTTTGGTTCAGTCTTTTGTTGTAATTTATAATCAAAGCAAAAAAGTCCTCAGGTTAAAAGGCAACCGGTTACTGAAGAGAAGAGGCGAAAGTCAGTTTTGTTAATTTTTCTCACTTTATAAAAAGTGGTCATTTACATCACACAGTGATTTGTAGCTGTTTATTTATTTTCATTTTACTGTATAATAAGTAAGTGCTAAAAATTGAATTTATGCTAATATTGATGAAATGTAGTAAAGAAAGGTCTGACTTTTGTTTACTTTTATTATTTTCTGCATTTATCTAGGGATATATTTTTGACAAATTGTAATAAAATTGACAATTTTTAGGTAGAATTTCAACTGGCACATTGCAATTTTATAAGGTTTAACTCATTTCTTGCATTGATTTAAAAAATAAATAAAAAAAAAAAAAAAAATTGAGTTGTTTTCAATAAATTTTAATTACTAATTACACATAGGTCTGACCCCTGGTCAAGAAAAATGCCCAGCAACTCTGCAAATGCCACCTTGTAGTGACAAAACTCACCTTTAATTCAGGAATTTTGTAAAATTTGAAAAATAATTTTCGTTATCTACCAAAGAAGTTTTACTACATGATGGCTAAATTTGATTGGAATGTTCTATGTTTTTGAAGTATTACATCACCAGATGGCATTTGCATAATCTACATACCTTAATCATTCAGAAAGATAAACCTGGTTCATTCGAATAAGAGCAAAAACTACTCTAACTTTGATATTAACCCACTCCTCCTTAATGACTACTTAATCATTGATCTTTAATCTTTAATTTATACAATTGTATCTCCAACAAACACCACCAGATGTCTCTTAAGATACCTTAAGCCTATAAAGACCTTAAACATGAGTGATATAGATGAAAAATCATCAGTTCCAGAATTACCCAACCAGTCACCATCCGAAATCCCAAAAACACCTTCCACTAAAATACTTTACCCAAAAGGAGCCATTTATCTACTAATATCCATCAGTTTATCCTGGACGGCCTTCACCCAAACCTTCACCAAAGAACAACATTATGTGGAGAAAGAAATTTTATACACAAAGAACTGGATAATCACATTATCTTTTCTCTTTGCTGTCTTCAACAGTGTCTTAACCACCTGCTACACCATATGTACGGACCGGTACATGAAACCAACAAAAATTCCTAGTTACACTTATCCAATCTTCATCTTTGGAAGCGCAATGTTGATCTTCTCAGTTGGAAAGATAAAAATACCATTTGATATATTGGGAACAATGTTCCTGCTGAATTACCCATACATCCTTGCTTCAGGTCTGAGTTCATTAGCTCAATACTTCACAAGACCAAATACAAGTAAAAGAGAAAACTGTTTCTCAGTACTTTACTGTGGCTACCACATTGTAACTCTAACGCTGACCGTCTTTCGACCGGTCTTTTTCATGCTGTGTGAACCAGAAGACGCATCCTTCTGCTACCAAGTGCAATTCATCACTTTCTCTGGACTGGCTTGTCTCAGCTGGTGTATATATACAATTGGTACAAGAAGCTTTGTCTATTTACAGATCCAACCCAAAATCCTCTTCACTTCATTTCATTGCATCTATTGGGCTCTTCATTGTAAATATACAAAACATTTGTTACCAAAACCAAGTCACTGGTTAGGTTATGCCCATGAGAAGTACGGTATCATCTTGACCGAAAACATTCGACAAATGATAAAGTTATTGCAGATCCTCTATACAATGCCTTTGTTCTGGATTGGGATCCAGCTGAAGAACTCCAGTTGGATTAGAAGAACACCTTACATAAATCAACAAGTGAATGGCAATATTATTGACCAAGACCATCTATTGTTCATCTCAAGTCTTGTTGTTATCATTGGGACCTTCCTGAAGACATACGTTGTCTATCCGTTGATTCCGAAGAGCCAATTTGTTGCAAGTCCTCTAAGAAGAATTGGATTTGCAGGATTGTTGCTTGTGGTTGGTGACTTGATACATGCCCATGTCAGTCACGAAATTGTCAAGAATTTCCCTTCACCACCTGACTACAATAAGACTACCTTAATGGTCATCAATGCTTTGCCTTGTGCCATGGATGTTAAGTTTGATGAGAAGCCAACTGTTTTAGTTGCTCCTTATTCTTCTTATAAATATGAGAACTTGGATTATAAGACTGAAGGCATTTCTGATTATGTTGAAAGGAATTGGAATGATAAGGATAAGTTGTATAAAGTTGAAGGATTGGTCCACTTCAAACCTGCTAGATTATCCACTTATGCATTGGCTTTGGGTGCTAAAGGCTTTCATGTTGATTTTGTGTATGAAAAAGAAATTGATCAACTGCCACATGAACCTCTCAGTGCTGTGAGAGTTGTGTACTTTTTTGTTGATGAAAGTAATGGATTTTGTGAAATTCTGCTGTTTCACAGACTGTTTTCTTATGTCTTTAATCTTGGATGTAAAGTTAAATCAGAAAAGGTAAAAGACAGTGCCACAATTTCAGCCAAAATTCCCAAAGTAAAATATTTTAACTTCTACGGCACTTGACTTAAGTTCCGCCGAAGATAGGCATAGCATTCCATTGTTAATAACTTGACCATTGTGACAAACAGAATAATCCAACTTCTCTACTTACAGGTTTCAATGGGATTTAGTGAGTACCAGGAAATACAACCAAACACCTACGCTGTATGTTGGAAAACTAAAAATGCAACATTAGACAAATGTGACCCAAAAGATATAGTGGGAAGAATAGTTGTAAAGCGAAGTCGAATTTACAATATTTTAATAGCCCAACATCCGGTTTCTAAAAATTTCAATTTGAGTATCCATAACTACCACTCAGACTGTGACGTGAGTGTCAGTTACCAAATTGCTGCATTTGTGCTTGTGGCTGTTGCTGAACTGCTCTTCGTCAGTTCGTCCATAGAATTCTTCTATTCCCAAGCTCCGAATGTGTTCATAGACGTGATAATGGTGTTATACTGTTCTGTTATTAATTTTAGTTACACTTGGCGAGGTCTAGTGAGAATTTTTGAAGCTGAAATGGCGCCTCATTTAGGCTACTTTGCTTTTGCATTTTACCCGATTTTGATGATTGTTAATTTGTTGGTGTTTTCTAAGCTTTCTTATGATTATAAATATTTATACTAGTATAATGTTAAATAAAATTTAATTTTTTGTTATTTCTGAATATTTTTTTTTTTATGAGAGAAAAAAAAAACACTTCCTATTTAAATTACTTCGGAGTTAAGATTTTGAGATCATGGTACCACGTATTGGTCTGAGCGTTGTGGGAATTTTATGTTTCACATGCAACCGGAAGTGATAGTTTTACCATCTCCAAATAATCCGAATCGAGTAATAAATAAAAAACAATTCGGAGCAACATAAACGGACACTTCCGGTTGAAGTAGGGCGTAGAAATGTCATATCGAGGATACATAATTACTCGTTTAAATGTATATTAACAAACCGGAAGTGCCATTTTTATCCGCTCTTCCGCACTTCCGGTTATAAATAGACCACAAAATCAAAAGAACTTAAAACATTTCAACAAAACCAGAAGTTTTTATTATTCCACATTAAAGCGCCATTTCGCACAAAATCGAGAAATCTGTTTAAATTTCAAACAAAACGGGAGGTGGCATTTCGCATTCTATTGTTACCCCCAAAACCTAGCAACCAAACCAAACACGTCACAGCGTGTTCTTTCCAGCTGTCGGTTATCAAACAACGACGACAATAACAACCCTGCTGTAAAGTAACCCATTTCCACCATTTGTGAGTTGTGTCCTTCAACACCACAAGATAAATTAAAACCGAAAAAAAAGATTGCACCACTCAACATCCAAAATGCAGTTCTGCGGATTCGAGATTCGATTCCCGCACATCGACTGCCAATGTGCCGTTCTTGTCGTCGGATTTGTCGCCGGAGTCTTCCTGTTGAGCTCTGCTCTCAAACAACTCTAACCCACCTCAAAAAACACAAATGGATCAAAAAAACTAGAAACCCATGTACTTTTCACGCCCGTGAGTAAAAAAATAATCACTTATCTAACATTAAAATAAGCCTAAAAACCAAAAGTCCTAAATTTAACCCTAAAACCCACACCGCGATGCATTTCGGACCGGGGTTGCCCTTAGAAACGTATTTGAAACAATAGAAACGAGCGTGATCTCGCTCTTAGCGCACATTTCTCAGCGCAAAACCTCATTCTGCGCGCAGCCGTCGAGCCTTAGTACAGCGAAAAGCAGCTGTCCGCCGGCGTCCACATCTCATCCTAAGACCCCGAAGGATCCCGAAGGATGGCAGGTTGCAATGCCGTTCAACAGTGCGGCCAATCGGTGGCGCAATGTTGCCCTAACTCCGGCGGAGGATCGACTTCGTGCAAATGCATGATCCAGGTTCTGGCTCTCGTCGGAGCCCTGGCCGTCGCGGCTGCGGTCATTTCCAGAATTTGTAAGATATTTTTGGATAGTTTATAGAAAATGTTAAGAGTTAGAAAATAAGCCTAGGGAAAGTAGGCAAAAATGGCGGGCTGTGTTCTATATGCCGTGACGCAACAATGCAGAGACGCGAGAGTTGACAATGCGAGCGTGAGATTTACGCGAGCCGCAGTTCTTAAGCCGCAGTTATCACCGAGCTGTTAGCCGAGACGGACGTGTTTCAGTCTGCCGATCGAGATCGACGGTTGACTTCTTAGTCGATTCGATATAACACCATAATGGTTCCCCAATGCTGCCACGAGCAGGCGTCGTCTTGTTGCAATAGCGGCGGCGGTGGCGGTGGAGGGTTTAACTGCAGGTGTTTCGCCATGACGATCGCGTTAATCGGCGGCATTGCTCTGGTGATGGCTGCCATAAGAAAAGGAAGTTGTGCCTAAAGTCGTTGTTTTCGAACCTAAAATGTAACGGCCATTTTGATTTTTTTTTTTTTTTTTTTGTATTAATTTTTTTTATTTTTTTTTATTTGGTTAATTATTAATAATTTTTTTTTTTTTTTGGTTTTAGAAATTTAAATGTATAAAAATGGCAAATTTCGAAAGAGGATCTTTATGGCTGATTCACCGTTAGATTTTAAAATTATCGAATTGGATTGAAAGGTAAGAATGCCGGCCGCCATTTTTGGTTTAGGGTTAATTTTTTTTTTTTTTTTTTGAAATTTGTTATGTATGTTTTATTTATTTATTAATTTTTTTTTTTTAATTTTGCTTTAGCTAACAGCTAGATTCGTCACTATGCCGAATCGCCGTTTGGTTTTCATCCTTTCGAACTATGCCATTTTTTGTTTCGACCACATCAATATTTGAATTAAATGACGCCATCCTTTTATGAAAAATTCGCCGAATAATTGAAATTTTTGAACTTCTAAATTTGCAAACATGTGAAACAATTGTTTATTTTTCGTTCGAAATAAAAATATTTATGCACTGGTTCTTGCATTTATTTATTAAGTACAGCCATATTTGAATTTGAGACAGTGAACAAGAAAACGAAGAAATATCTCTAATCATTAAAAACAATGCTAAATCCATAAACAATGGTAGTATACATAATACATACAATATATACATCATTTCCGGTTTTTATCATCGAAAATTCACTTTCGGTTTGATTATATTAACTCTAGATTTTATGACGCAAGTCTAACCGGAAGTGTTGCTTTGGGCCCTCTGGATTCAAAATTGATTAAAAAAATCACTTCCGGTTGAATTTTTCATACACATTTGTTAGAGGTCTAACCCGAAGTGTATTTTTTGCTATGTCAGCAAAGAACACAACACTAATTTTCACCACCAGGATGTTGAATAAATACAAGTTGTAAAGTGAGAATAATAATCATAATCATAATGGTTATCATTAGCTCAATTACTGACCTCATCGATTTCACCTTTCTATTTCTAGTTGTGCTAAATAAATTTCAAAGTAAGTTATTTCCATTTCTATCATTTCAATCTAAAGTTGAAAATGTTTAATAGCATTATCGCAGTACATTGGTCTGCCACAGCAGGAATGTAGTAAGTATTTTAATGCACGTAACAATAACATCCAAATTAGTCTTAACGTTTGATGATATATAGAATGCGGAACGGCCGAACCGATTAACGCAACGGCTATTAATAGACGACAAACGAGAATCGTACATGGAAGTTATACGCAGGAAAACGAATTTCCATGGCATGTGAGTGTTAGGTTTTAAAACAATGTTAATTTTATTTGAAACTTATCATTACTAGGTTGGAATAACGACATTTAGAAAAGTCCCTAACTGTGGTGGAGCCCTTATTAACGACCGTATAATGTTAATTTATGCGTAATAAAAGTGTTTTGACATTGATTTAGTTTCATTTTATTACACCAGGTTACGTGATTTCAGCTGGACATTGCACCGATGAGTGAGAAATATGCAAATTGCAAACCAATTTTGAAATACAGTGAAACCCGTTTATAACGTACTCGGTAACAGCGTAAACTCTGTTATAACGTAACTTTTTTGTTTCCCCGGCTATATAAGCATTATACGAAGTTACTTGGTTATAACGTCAACTCAGTTATAACGTTATTTTCGAGCCGGTCTATTGAGATACGTTATAAATGGGTTCCATTGTATCTCAATTACTTATACCTAGTGTTGCCATCGGATCCGATCCGATCCGAAATTAACAACACTACTTATACCAAAATTTCAAGTTACTCCATTATATTAATTCTCTCTTAACCCTTCCATTACTGAGTTGCAAAATTCTACAAAATACTTACCGATTTTGTATAATTTTTATTACTGTCAACAGGGGGGATATATTTAACCAATCAGAATCATTTTTTTCTTGCTTGACCTCTGCTAGGGAAAATGCACATAGTAGATTGCTACGCAGCGAAACTTTTAATCCCCATTAGCATAGCAGAAAGCCTAACCAAAATGTCTCATAGGATTTTAAGGGGCAGAAAAATTGCAAGGGTTATAAATTTATTATTATTTTTTTTATACCAAATTTAGAATCTATTATGCACGAACTGAAAAAGATTAAAAAATTATATAAGTTGTGTGCGATGTATTTTTTTTATTTATGGATGGTAATGGAAGGGTTAAAGATGATTCAAAATCAATCAATATATTCCACTAGCAATTCTTTGTATAATATAATTTTTTTTTAAATGTTAATAAATTATAGATACACTGCGAATGAAGTGTGGGTGCTTCTTGGAGGTCACACGTACGCGTACCCGGAAACCCAACACACCAGGGGTTTATTTATGAATGTTTCTTCATTGACTTATTATCCCGATTACCAAAGAGTTGGATATTTTTACGACTTGGTTTTGATAAAGTTAAAGTCAGCCATTACATTTGGGACAACGATGAGACCCGCTTGCATGCCGTACCCAGGGGAAAATTACGTAGGGAAATCGCCAACTGTTGTTGGATGGGGAATCACTGAAGGTAATCGAAGATGGTTAATAGAAATTTTGGATTTCTTAATTATTTTTTTTTGTACTTATGTTGAATTTTGATAAATTTTGTCGAGTTATGTTAAAATTGATTAATTTTTAGATTTAAAATAAAATTTTAAATTTTAAAGTTTATTAAATTTTTGAATTTTTTTGATTTTGAATATTTGTTAATTTTTTAATTTTGAACCTATTGAATACTTCCTCAATTTAGATGGCTTCCGATCAAGAACATTGAAGAAAGTTGTAGTGAAAGTGTTATCAATGTCTGAATGTACAAAAGCTTATGGTGCAAAGGCGATTGTTACTAAAAGCTCGATTTGTGCTGGATGGTTGGACGGAATTAAGGATTCGTGCGATGTAAGAATTAATCGAGTTTAAACTTAAATTCTCAAAATCTCAATTCTTCAAACTATTTACTCCCGCAGGGTGATTCTGGAGGTCCGCTCTCACTTTACATGAACCAAAGATGGTTTTTAATCGGTTTCGTATCATGGGGCGAAAGCTGCGGTGAAGCCGGTAGTCCAGGGGTTTACACTCGATATGACTTTTACTTCGATTGGTTGAATAAGAACACTCAAGACGCTAAGTTTTGTAACAAATAGACTTAAATCACGTCATAATTAAATATTATTGATAAATAAATGTAATTCGACATTATTTACATCTCTTGTTTTAAGAAACCACCACTAGATGGAGTTACTGATTTTTACAATAGAGAACATTTTCACGGCGCGGTTTATGTTTAAATCTGTTATATAACAGGATCTATCGCCACTTAAACTGCTATATTATGGTAATTAAGACAAACTCTCAATATGCTTAATTCATTTGTTTATATATTCAATTTTGCAGCGCTTTATTTAGTTGCAATAACAATGTTACAATTCCCAGGTTCGTGCATCGAATTTGGTCGTCCGCAGAGATGCAGTGAGTTTTGTAGAATTAGTTATTAATTATTGAGATTTGATTTAATTTTATTTTTCCGGATGTGGATTAAACGACCACGTAATGACGAAGATCATCGGTGGGGACGAGAGTGCTGTGAACGAGTTTCCATGGCATGTGAGTCTGAAATTTTGTTTAAGACATTGTTTAATTGATAATTTCGCAGGTAGGTATCGCAACTAGACATGGAAGACCGTTTTGTGGCGGATCGTTACTGACCAACAGTAAATAATCATTAAAAATTTAAAAAAAAAATTTAGGCAAGTTGTGAATTTATTGCAGGATTTGTGGCGACTGCAGCGCACTGTGTACAGAAGTGAGGAAAAATAAAATTAGAATTTTATCATTTTCTTACATAAAACGAAAATTTCCCCATTATCTTTACTCACAATTTCACAAGTATTTGTACATTTGGATTTGTGGTATTCGAATTTAAAAAATAATTGAGTAATAAATACAAATTATTTGATAAATTCGAATTCGATTAAAATTTCAATTTTTATTGTATTTAAAATTTGAATGTGAATTCAAATTCGAATATTTTTCTGATTCCAATACAAATTCAAATTATCCCTCCTGATTGAAGGTACCCCATTTTAGAAATTAAAATCCAAAGTTGATTTTATGTTTGAAAAAAAAAATTCTTTAAAAAAATATTTCTTGAAATTAAAATAGTCATAGCACATGGAAAATCTTTATCATCGTTGGAATGGTCAACTGGACGAACCCAACTTACTCAGGAATCATCTTACCAGTGGAGAAAATCATAGTTCATCCGAAATACAGCAGAGAGGGTTTTCGTAACGATATTGCGTTGGTAAAAGTGAAACAAGACGTTGAGTTTATGGATAACATGAAACCCGCATGTTTTCCCCGACCTGGACGCAATTACAGCGGAGAGATTGCCACTGTGACCGGGTGGGGAAGGACTTCGGAAGGCGGCAATGGATCTGATATACTCTTGAAGGTTGAAGTGCCAATTGTGCCATTGGATGTATGCAGGAAAGCTTATGGGCATAATTTGATTCTCCCGTCTGTGTTTTGTGCTGGGTGGATGCAGGGGAAGCGGGATTCCTGTGAGGTAAGGGTTTCATTTTATTTTATTTTATTTTTTTGAATTTTAAATTTTATTGAAATTTTTAATTTTTAATTTTATTGAATTTCCAATAAATCTTGAATTATTAAAATTTTACTCTTTTTTTTTTAAACTTGTCTATTTTTTTTAAATTTTGAATAATTTTTCAATTTCTTTTTTTAATATTGAATTTCATTGAATTTTAATTTTTTTTTGAATATCATTAAATTTTTAAAATTTTATTGAATTTCGAATTTTTTTTTTAAATGTTGACCTTCTGTTTATTTTTTAAAATTTTGAATAAGTAATTTCTCAATTTTTTTTAATTTTTTTTAATTTTTTAATTTTTATTGAATTTAAAATATTAATTTTTTCCTTTTTTAGGGCGATTCCGGCGGCCCATTAGTATGGGAAGAGGACCACAGATGGTTCTTGATCGGTCTCGTTTCGTGGGGTTACGGGTGTGCGAGACCGAAATACCCAGCTATATACACCCGAATAGATTTTTACTACAACTGGATTGATTCTCAAACACGTGGTTCTAAATTCTGTACTCGTGATTAAAAGCTTTATTTTTTGTAAATTTTTTTTTGTTTGTTTTTTAACCCGATCAACCTTCAACCTTAAAAACGTATCTTAGGAACGGAAATAGTTGAATTACAATCTTGAGACATAGCAATTCCGACGTTGATGCGGACTAATTTCGGTTTAAACAACAAACACAACTGGTTGAACAATTAATTATAAACAAGAATTTTCCACTAAAATAAAATAATAAAAGTATAATTGAGTATTGATAGTTTGAAAATAAACAAGTAGAATGTTGAGGTATTATGGTTTTGGATTAGATTTATTTTCTCCCCAAAGTCATTTAAAACATTCAAATTACACTTTTGCACACAAACATTAAGTTGATCTTAGAGTGTTTTAGCATTGGTGCTGCAATAAACAATGCTAAAACACTCTTGCTTAAACATTGTTATTGCAACAACAATGCTAAAATCAGTCTGAAACATCTTTAAAAAAAAAACCAGGTGATGATGCTGAATTGATCGGTAACATAATGAATACCTTTTATCCAATTTTATCGATATTCTATATACACTGATAGTATCCGATACTAACTGATACTTGTCCGATCTTCATCCAAAATGATTTCTCCTCACCGATAATTTTTGGTACTCATCAATTTTTCACTGTGTATCGGTGAATATCGATGAGTATCAGATAAATGTGAGTGAGTATCGATAAAAATTGAATGCTTTCGACAAATATATATCAGTAATTATCGGATGTACTTTAATGAGTATCGATAAAAATCGAACGGTGGCGTAACTACAATTTTTGGGCCCAACAGAAAAAGCTATTTTGGGGCCCCTTGATTTTCCTTTGATGACATTTTTTTTTTTTGCTTGCAGCCTAAAAAAAATAAATAAATAAAAATTTTCCTAAAATCTTTTCATGCTTAGTTTTCTATTATACAACTTTTAATTCTGCTTTACATCAAATTTTCCCCTAACTTTTAATGATGAAACCATTGAGGTTTTCATTAGACATTTTCATTAATTTTACTTCTGCTTCACAAATAACTTTCCAGTAACTTTAATTAATAATTAAATTTAATGTGTAATTTTATATCGCGATATATCGCGATATTGTGCAAATTTTTGAGTTGTGGCTGTTGTTAATTTTCAATTATATGTGATGTTGATATTAGAGATTTTAAACATTCGCAATATGTCGCCGAATATTTGCGATATTTAGACTACTATTTTTTTGCTATATGAACACGATATAACCGAAATATCGCGATATTACACATCCCTATTAATTATGCATATGATTAGCTTTCCATTACCGGTACATCTTGTAGTGACTTGTCACTACATTTGTATATGAATATGAAAATAAACTGTTAGTTTGGTTTCCCGGGCGATTTGGGTCGAGTCGAGTTATTGATAGTGCATTTCTTAATATAGGCATTTCATACAGACAGCAAGAACAGTTTTTGCCAGTATACTGTACCGGTACTTTAAAAAATACGTTTTGTTTTTTCAATAGACTAAGTTCTCTCTCTTGTCTTCTTAGCTTTTTAAACCTCTGGCACTTGGGCCTAACCTGGCTTTTCAGTATATCTTTTCACTTCATATATTCTGTTTTTTCAATTGTATATCTTTTCATATCTTTTTATTCGGTTTTCCAACTAACTTTTTATTGGGTTTTATGTCTACACTAGTAGCGTACCGGGTAACTACTATTTTTGGGGCAGCCTAAAAAAAAAAAAGATCTTCAGAACGCTACGGAGGCCCCTTCAAGCCTGGGCCCCTACAGCATTGCTGTAGGTTGCCTTATAGTAGTTACGCCCCTGAGATCGAATAAATATCGCTGCATATCAATAAAATCCATCAAATATCGCTAAATATTGAGGTTCCCTTACGTCCAACGGTTTTCTAAAGTATGTCACTAGAATTAAAATACCGCTGTTGCTAAACTGTATCGTTGCAAGGGTTTATTTAAAAGGGTGGAAAATGGATTCGACTCGCATTCGAACATCGAAAAACCCAGGAAAGGAAAGTGTTGATTTTTCCAACTTTCAGCTGTGAGTTACCGTAATATTTTATTGAATTTTTTTATACTTATATTCCATTATTGAAATTTTCTATTTTTTTTCCTAGAAGATGAAGATTTTATTTATTTTCATGTGTGTCATTGTTTTGGCAGTCCACTGCGCGTCTCGAGACGGAGGATTGAGGAAATTGTTGAAAACTGAGTCAAGTGCAACTGATGAAGTTAAAGATGAGCAACTTGAAGGAAGAAATTTCCAATCTTTTATAAACTTCATCAATTCGTTTCAAAATATGACTTGGTTCACGACCCCGATTCGTCTGCCATTTTTTTAAACTCTGAGAAATTGTAATTTGTCATCAAATTTTTGAATTTTGTTGCTATAAATAGAAGTAATAAAAACTTTTGTTTAATCTCGAATAAATTCCTGATTTATACCTTATCACTTACACACGCCGACGTTTGAAGTGCCGTAATACCACAAAGTCATAAATAATTGTAACTCCATAGTGAAATGGTCAAATCGAAGTAATGCTTTGGGATTGACTTCAAAGTTGCTGATTAAGAATTTTACTATAAAAGGGTAACGTACTACGATGAGTTAGTAGTAGCAGTAACGAATCAGAAATTTTAAAACATCATTTGCTGATATTTTCGGTGAGTAATGGCGTTGGGTAATGGAAAAACCTAGTTTACGCAAAGCGTGATTTTAGATTGAGATTTTTTATAATGAAAAAAGTTAAAAGTTTAAAATTGTTTTTATATTATTTTAGAAATGAAACGAGTCATCTTTGCCTTTCTTCTCATCTCTTTACTCTTATCCGTTCAATCGCTCCCTGCCGGTGATAAGGAGAACCTCAAGAAATTACCGGAAAAGACTTCTTCTCAGAAGCAAAATGTCAAAATTAACGACAAAAAAATATCAACAGGTGGCGTTATATCGACGATAAGCAGACTTCGTGGTTTTGGGAAGTAGAATATTTTCTTTTCTCTTAATCCCCAATTTAAAAAAAAAAAAAAATCATGACAATTGTATAATTATATTTTTATAATGTAATTTTATTTAACTAAATCATGAATTTTAATAAAATTTTAAAAAATATAAATTTTTAATCACAAAAAAAAAAATAAAGTGTCACTTATTTTACGAAGAAATCAATGAAGACATTTTCTAATTACACTCCCACAAACTGACTTTGGACCAAATCCACATTATTACATAAATATTCATTTAGAGAACCGTCCGTGGCCTTTTTACTAACTTTGGCTTCATTCCAATATCTCAGAATATCTAAACGTGGAACATCACTACAAAAATAACCAACGTTTACATACATCTTTTCATCTTCACTGATAAATACATCACTCAGTCTCATTTTTGCACTCGAAAACACAAAATGTATGTCGTTTACATGATGTTTTCGCTTTTCTTCCTGGTTTCAACTTTAAGTGGTGAGTTTGACAGAGTTTCTCGAGTCATTTATTATACAGTATTATTATGTAATTTATTGATAGGAATTTCATCTCAGAGTGATTATGCTGATAGAATTAAAGAAAAAGTGTCAATTGGGTGTTTGAGGAGAGAGAATATTGATTTGAATGAGACTTTGGAAGAGTTTTTCACATGTCATGATGTAGCTTTGCATGACATGAAGAGAATTTTTATGGATTGTAAGTTGGAGAGTATTTTGGTTGAGTTGTGTAGGTGAGTGATGTTATGGTGGGGAATGTGTGAGATAAAGTTGTATGTATTTGTAAATTTTTTTGTAGGAGAAATTCATTGAAAATTTGCTTTGAAAAACTTGGTGATACACTTAACAAGTGTTTGGCAAGTGAAAGTAAAGCTGAGTTTATTGATGTTCCATTGAAGTCTTTGACTGCTGGGTTGGATAGTGTTTGTGGAAAGAAAGGAAAAGGAGTTAAAGGTACTATTTGTTAAGTCTTAAAAAGTTCTAAAAGTCACATTTTTCAGGTTTTAAATGCAGAAATTCAGAATTTATAAATTTTTTAAATCATAAAATCAAATTTTTGTTATTGTAAGTTTAGATTTTTAACACTAGGGGGCTCTGAATTTAATTCTGTTTTTTACCACTGTTAACTGTGTGGCCCTGATGATGCTAAGCTGCTAAATAAATGTTTTCTGTTGATAATGAGTAAATTTTTATTTTTTTGCTTCCAGAAATTGCTGATAGGATTTCTAAAAATTGTTTAGGGCGAACAAAAATTGCAATTGAGAAATGCAATATGAAATTCAACAATATCCAAAATGAGTGGTTTTTACGCAGTTTTAATTCAGATGTTTTGTGCTAGTAAGAATTACATTAAAGGTCAAGTAAACTAAACTGGTTTATTATTAAATATAAATCCACTCACATCGCAAACAATAATTAATCGTCGCTAAATGATTTTCAGACAGGTTAAAATTTGTAAAACCCGATCATGAAAAGTAAAAGTCGAAAGAAAAATGAATCATGGAAGATTTATGACGTCACAAAGTCTGCTGCTCCCGTAGCAGGAATTGCCCGCAATGCTTTCGTTGTTTTTCAAGATTTTCCAAGATTTACTGTAGTTCCGAAATTTTTTCGACGTCACAAACTCAGAATTCCCAGAATCCATTTTTCTTCTGCCATTCACCGTTTGCGATGTATAGATTCATATTTAATAACAAACCATTTCAGTTTACTTGACCTTTAAAATACACTTTCATACAACATTATAATTTTTAAATATTTATAGCACTAGAGGTGTATGGGGAACATGTGTTCTTGATGTTTTTGACGTTTACGACGCAAGTACGAGAGATGTCGTACAAAAGTTACTTGTTGCTATGATTCATGCAACGCCTTGTAAAAATTTGGTTGCGAAAGAAATACCACAATTGTCATCATCATCATCATCCAAAGCAACTATAGAGACATCTACAACTAGTCTGTTCTTTATTTTGCTGATTTTTACCTTGATTAAGACAAGTTAATGAAAATAGACTGATTTTTACATAGCAAAATGCAATAATTAATTATTTTTATCCATCACATCATCAATTTGTGACTGTAACTTTCAAGTGTAACTTCACTATTTATTTTTAGATACAATTTTTTGATTATGTATTATACATGTCTAAGTCTTAATAACGTGTCCTAGATAGAACAACCTGATGTTTTTTAATCTTAATAAACCTTACAAAACTAAGTCAAGTTCATTCTTTACTGCCTCTAAGTACTAGAGTTACAATTCCAATATTTCTATAGAAACAAATGAAATAGTTTATTTTTAGCAACATGAAAAGAAGACAAAAAAGTTATACCTGAAAAAAAGATTTCTGTCTAATGAGGCATAAACAACTTAACCCTTCCATTACTGAGTCGCATTACTAGCAATAAGTAAAAATATAACGAGTTTTACTATCTCGGAGTTGAAGAGCTGTTAGCCAAATTGTATATAATTTTTGTTACTGCCAACAGAGGGGATATATTTAACCAATCAGAATCATTCTTTTCTTGCTTGACCTCTGCTAGGGAAGGGAAAATACACAAAGTAGATTGCTACACAGTGAAACTATTAATCCCCATCTGCATAGCAGAAAGCCTAACCAAAAAATCTCATAGGATTTTAAGGGGCAGAAAAATTGCAGAGGCTATAACTTTATTATTAATATTTTTTTTAACACAAATACAGCCAGAATCTAGTTGATTAGAATATACATAAAGAAAATAAAAATTTATATTGAATGAAATAAAAATTTCTATTCAAGTTGTATGGCTGGTAATGGAAGGGTTAAATTGTGTGAAAATTCTAGACAAATGCAGTATAAAGCCAGAACATCCATAGTTTTAGTATTGTACGCTATTTATACATTAATCTTAATCTCACAGCTAAATATAGAATTAAGAATATTTAATTTCTTAATGTGTAAATAAAAACTGTTAAAAAAGAAAAATATTTTGAGTTTTACCATGGACAACAACTGTAACTTTAGACAGTTAAAATGAAAAAAAATTCACCAAAATAAAAGTGAAGTAAACAAAACGAGTCATTGACCTCACAAAAGTTGAAATTTGCATTTGACTCAAGGAAGTAGAAAAACAAACATCTTAGATTTAATAAAAAGTGATGAAATTTCATTATAATGTTTAATAATAATGAATCTTCAATAACTAAAACCTGACTACCGTATATCATGTCACATGATGCAAAACCTACTGAAACTTTCAACATTCCACAAAATAATAGTTTATTGCCGTATGTCACACACTTAATGACGTTCACTAAAAACTTGCAACGTTGTTTGAAGGAAAATTACACATAACCTGCAGCAACTGGTATGAACTCGTGGTTTCGAACGTCAATAGTCTATAAATATCACGCTATAATTCCGTAGAGTCCATAACAACGTACTTTACCACACGATCGGTATTAACTGTGACTATAAAAGGGTTGACAAATTGTCGAAAGTCATAGAAATTCACAGATTTGATCAGAAACTCAAAGAAAAACATCAGAAAAAGTGAGTATTTTATTTCTCTTTTATTTAACAGCAACTTTAATATTTTATTTTATTAGAAAATGAGAAAAGCCGTCATTATATTTCTCGTTGTCTGTTTAATCATGGTCGAAGCCAGACCCAGACGTGCGAAACCCACTACAGACAGAACAACCCGGCGTCCTAGACAAGCGATTTCTCCCCAACCAACGCCCCCTAATGACGTATCTACACGTTTTGTCAACCCATATATGTATCAACGAAGCAAAGTCCGTGGATTTGGATAAAAATAACGAGAAAAAATATTTCGATTTTTTTCTACTATTTAAATCACCATGACGAGATTAGTAATTATTTCTAATGTATTTTCTCGTAAAAATTGTAAAATTGCAAAATAAATTTATTTGTTCATAAATCACTTACAAATCACTCAACATAATCCAAAGTTCTTAAAAACTGTTCGACATCCATAGCTTTAAGTCCACTTCTATCGGTAACTTTCGGTACTTTGGGTCTTTTCAGCTTCTTGATATTATTAGCCACTGGTTTTCTTTTTCTGCTAACAGATGTCGCTGTAACAGGTAAAACCAAACTCTTCGGCACAACTTTCTCCACTTCTTGCACTTTCTTCTCCGGGGTTTTGAACTCCAGAGCCCGGATGTGGGTTCCCTTTTGTTGGTCAGTTTGTACGATACTCTTCGCCGAGCTGACCAGCGAATTGAGAACTGGACTTCGTTCTTTTCGTTTCGGGTTTTCGGTTTCGCCAAAGTTTAAACCACGAATGACGTGACAGTCAAGTCTGTTTCTCACTTTCGACGATTGTGACGGACTTGCAATTGTTGCTGTAGTTGTTGTGAACGTTTGTTCCATTGTTTTGGCTAAGATATCACAGTTGTTGTTGTTATTACTGATGCCAGGTGGCGTTATTTTGTCATATTTATTCTCGACTTCGTTTAAAAGGTCGCTGAATGGAGATGAAAATACTAAATTGAAGTTCGAGATTGTCGGCCAGTCGCATTCACCTAAATATTTATTAAAATAAAATTTATTTTAATTTATTTTTTTAATTAAAAAATTTTTGAACGCGATACCTGGTGAGATAGTTATGAACTGAAGGCATGGCGGGCTTTTATAAGGTGTTTTGAGTATTAGGTGATTCGATGACGATGAAAAACATCGTTTTTGGTCTGGTGTTGAAATTTTTTGAGGTGAAATTGAGACCTGAGTTTGTATTTGAGCACTTTCTATGACGTCAGTTAAAGTTTCCGGGGTTTTTACACCGGTGCCGCTGCTCGATATATCAACCACCGACGACGAGGGAAGAATTTCTTCTGGAATAAGATCTGGAACTTGATAGTGAAATTGTTCGCTGTTATCTGGCGAAACGACAACGTTAATCGGCGTTTCACAACGGTTGTTGTCAACATCGTTGATTTGCGTTTGCGTTTCGTCCAAACACGAGTCGACATTTAAATTATCAAAATATGTCATGAGAATTTCTTCAAATACCGGATCCGATTCAGTTTTGTCGATTATTTCTTTAATTGCTAATTCCTAAGTGATAAAATTGAAATTAAAAATAATTTTTGTAATTTAAAAAAAATTAAAAAATTAAGTGAAGTGAACTGCGTTTATTATCGAGACTAATCCAGGATTCAGTTCTGAAATTCTCTCGAACAGAATTTCCATGCGTGACAAACTCAGAATCCGCACAATCTATTTTTTCTTTACAAAATTTAACATGTCACAAAACCATTTGAAGACAATTAATTATTGTTTGTGATGTGTAAATTCACATTTAATAATAAAACCAGTTCAGTTCACTTTTAAATAATAAAATAAAATAAAATACTTTATCTTCGTTTCCAGTCGTACTAGGTTGAGTTGTCGTGTTGACTGTTTTATTTATATTCTCAGCTATTTTTTCATGTAATGCATGGCTGTTCATGAGTTGTTCGAGTAAAACCGATATATCGACGTTTTCTTCGTCGTTTTCACCGTCAACTTGTTCTGTATTTAAATTTTTCGGTGTTGGCGTTGACTTTGACAAATTTCTTTTTTTTTGCGGTGAACTGAAATTTTGAATTCATTTTATAAAATTTTCTTAAAACTATTTTAAAATCTATATTTACTTTTTTCGTTTAATTGGCGTTAACTGATCTTCGTTTACGTTAAAAGAAATCTATTTAAGAGACAAAATAATCAAAACAAATTTTTTTTTATTATTATTATTATTTATGAATTTGGAAAATATTTTGAATTTTTAACGCACATTTGCATTTATAACGTTAGTTGAAGGTGTTGACTGTTGGTTTTGGTGTTGATTTACTCTCTCTTCGTTTCTCTGAGTTATCTGAGGTGAATTTGTTGCATAACTACATCCAGGCATTTGGTTTTGATCCTTATTTACACCGTCTGAAACATAAATTTTAAATTAAATCAAATTATTTTCACTTGTTTTTGATTTTTACGCATCACCTGACGCCAATTTCATGCGATAATATTCATTTAATATTGTTTTCAGACTTCGTCCAGCGATTTCCGTTGGATATTCGTATCCGTTTCGTAAACATTCTCTGTATTCGTTCAGATGAGTGCATTCTTCCAGAAATGCCGCCGATCCGTTGACACAGGCACTTTCTTTCAAATATCCTGTAAAAAAAACAATTTTTGATTAAAATGTTTTGTACATTTTATTTATACATACCTAAAACAAGCCGTGCGATCTCCGATGGCATAAACCCGTTCATTTTTGCACAGAAATACACAATAGTTTGTTTAACAAACATTCATGTCTCTCAGTGTTGCCGCCATTATTTGATGTGACGAATTTCCGTTTCCATTCCGGGTTTTTGTATCAGCTAACCGCAGATCGA
>JAQFZP010001286.1:0-20653 GCA_034695745.1 Geophilus truncorum | reverse complement strand
AGTATTGGTTGATAATACCTCAAATTGACACCAGATGGCGCATATGTATGAGTGAGTAGAGAAAAATAATTTAAAAAATCAGTCAATAAGAATTGATATATTTTTTTTTATAAATTTTAATTTTGTAAATAACTTCATTAAACACAAATTTTTAAGAAATTAGTTTATTAAAAATTATTGCATTTTAACCCAACATGAAAAAATATTTTCTTTGTACAAAAATTGTAAAACAGTACAAAAAATAGTCAAAAATTAATATTATTGAGAAACCCATCATCTTATACAGTAAATGCAATTAATCTCATCGTAACTTAACACTGAATATATAAAATATTGATTTTCAGTAACAGGAAAAATTACTTCTAAATCATTTAAATTCATGGCCTAATAACAATTTTTTTTCTTATTACAAAAATTATTAATATTCTATATGGATAACATTTGATACATAATATGGCATTTTCAGAATATTCCATCAATACAAATAAAATATTCTCAAAGTGACGTCATGGCAGGTGGCCTTGCATATGCTTTTGGAATAAATCCATATTTACGTGTTTTTGGTGAAAATGCCCACAACCACCCTTCAACAGTTTGATTGCTCAAATCTGCATAAATCCAGTCACCTCTTCTCACACTCAAGTCATCTGGAGCTTGTGCTTTGTAATCATACAACATGACTAACTCGCTTCCATGCAAATGAGAATCTTGCAGCGGAGACGGTCCATGTATGGCACTTTCTGTGGGAGTTTGGTCTTGGCTGTTTTGATTGGTAGAAGCAGCTGCGGCGGCAACGCGATCTAAATATTAAAAAAAAAAAAATTAAAATTAAAATTTTAAATTTTTAAAACAAATTAAAGCTCAAGTGAACCAAACTGGTTTATTGATAAAAATGAATCTATACATCTCAAACACTAATGAATTGTTATAAAATAATATTTTGACCACCTGAATTTTGCGAAAAACTCTTTTGTGATTGCTTCAACATTCAACAAAACCGTTCAGTTCACTTGACCTTTAAATAAATTACAAAATTACCCTGGATAATTTCTGCTGGATAAACAAATGCACTTGGAACAAATCCTTCTTGTCCATCAGATCTCACAATCCAGAACCAATCCGGATCCTCTCTATTTAACACCGTCACAAATTCACCGCGTTCAACGCTTACGTCATTCTCATCCCTAGCTATAAATGTATAAAGAACAATATATCTCCCAGCTGGATCCTTAAAAAAAGGGTACACGTCAGCTGTTGATATCTGAGACGACATTGAATTCTGCGAATTATTCCCAGCGCCTTTATTATTATTAGTCTGTAAAACAAAGTTCTCCGAATCAGATAAATGTCCAGCGCTGTGCAACGATTGAGTATCCCTCGATGAGTTCTGGTCAAGATCATCAGCTGAATCACCTCTGGGGAGCTTCTTGAGTCTTTGGCTTGGGTCGATGGAGCAGGACACGCAGTATGAATGTGGAATGAACCCTTCTTGACCACTTTCAGCTATCACATAAACCCAGTCATTTTCTTGATACAAAACATTGACAACTTGTCCTCTTTTCACTTCCAGTTCGTCATCAACACACGGTGTAAAGTCATACAAAACAACCATTTTTGAATCAGGGCCGAAACCATTTTCCTTTTCAATTCCCACTCGAACCAGCGTCTCTATACTTGCACTGCCGGTGATGCGACCGATGCTGGGCACGTGACTCTGATCTTTGTCTGAATCTAGAAATGACAAAATCTCAACTTAAATTTAAATCAAAGTTTAGAGGTTAAGAAAAGAGTGAGAGGAGATTTCACCACTTTTTAGATTGAGTTTGATGTTAGTTTACTGTAAAGTCATAGATTTGATGTTTAAGTGTAGGTTAAAAGATAGATATAGTGTATTTTATAGGTGTTTGTAGTTAGTTTACCTTTCTGTCTTTTACCCCGTCGAATTCTGACGGGGCACAGAAACGCCATCTTGAAATAAATACAGGAAATTGGAAAAGGTGGTTTGTTATTTATCTTCGAAGAGAGGGAGCGAAGTTTGTTGCCTGAGGGCTTGGCTGACCTTCTCACGAAGGAAATTAGGGAGAATGAGAGTGCAAATATTTATTTATTATGAATTGGTCACTGGTTGCTGTAGCACTATCACTTGTCATATTTACATTTAATTAAAAATTACTTTAATTTTTTATAATCAATTATTGAAGCTGAAAAGTCATCAAAGTAAATAATTGGTTAAGTGTATCTGTATGTGGGTTGTTGCTCTTCACTTGCCACTATCTATTGTATTTATTTGATAACATGGGGAGAAATTGACTTTGTTTAATTTGAATCCATCATCAGTTTTTATTTTAAGGATAATTAACTTTTTTTTTTTTTTTTTTTTCTATTTTTGTGGAAATTTTATATCGATGCGTGTCTTACTGAAAATCTTAAATATTTTCTTTGATTTGTTTTAATTTTAGATTATTTTAGATATTTTTATTATAACAACATATGACAAGTTGAATAAATACTGACTGTACATAACTTTATTTAAATTATGTGAAAAAAATCTGGATTAGATATATACTCTTGTCATCTCGTAAAAATTGTACAAAAAAGAATACATCTAACATAAATTATTTACAATCAAATAAATTATATAAAATAACAATAATAATACTAAATTAAAGAAATAAACTAAATATTTCTTCAACTCATCAACCGCTACGTTTGTGTCGATGCATCTGAACGTGGAAATGGCGGAATATCAACTGAAAAATAAACCGTAAAATTAATTATGTAATTCAGTAAAAACATTTCAAAATCAAATTACCACTTGCAAACGTGATTGTTATTTTCTTCAGTCTTTTATCTGTCATTTCTTCAACACCTCTCACAGTTTGAACACTCGCATCTAATTTAGCAATGCTTTTCTTTTCGATGGAACCATTCGATTTATTCGTCGCTGTTTGACACTCGACTTCAGACGTAGTAGAAGTTGGAGAAACTGACTTCAAATTCTATAAATTACAAAAAAAAAAAAAAAAAAAAAAAAAAAAAAAAAAAAAAAAATTATAATCAATTATAAAAAAATAAAAACAAAATTCCTAAAATATAATTTTACCAAAATTCTGTCCTTATAATTCGAGATGATTTGTAGCTTCAACTCCGGATTGAGACGCGCCATATTTTCCGAATCATTTTCAATTTCAATTTTCACTTCACGTTGTTGTCCAATTTCACTTTGATCGAAACAAGTGTACATCTCATCAACTGGTTCTATCTTGACCAATGGCTCCAGTGCACTTTGATCAACATCACAAACCTCAACTTTAATTTTTGGAAGTTGAATATCACATTCATCCTCTTCGTCTTCAACTTTTACCCTTTTCACTGGCGGTTCATCACAGTAATCATCATCATCAAGCATTTCCGACATACCAATATTATCAACCTCTTCATCAATCAAATCAATAATTTCAGGTGGCTCGAACTCTTCTCTGACTTCGACAATCTCCGGCGACTCACTTCGTCCAAAATCTTCACAACTCTCATCATTTAAAGCCTCAATTTTCACTCGAGATTCGAATTCCTCTTCGTCAGGTTCAATTTTCACAGGCATCAAGTGATCTTCATCGTTTTGTGAACTCAAATTAGGGTTAATGAGAAACGGCACAGCGTTGTTGTCAACTTCAATTCTAACTATAGAATGTTGAGAATCACAGCCATTTCCAATCATCTCAAGTCTAAGTTCCCTTTGTAACGCAGGAGCTGCATCTTTGTCACCTTCGATCTCGAAACGATGCGAAAAATATTTATTTCCTTTATCAGTATCTTCGAACTCCTCTGAAAATTCACTGTTGGAGGTGACCGTGGCTGACACAGACGATGGCTAAAAAAAAAAAAAAAAAAAAAAAATTGTATTTATAAGTTACAATTCATAAGTCAATTTTCCACAAACTCTTATTTTTGTTATATAATTATTACCAAACTCGAACTATTTTCACTGTGCACATCATTTGGTTGATGATCATTGAGGAATTTGGTCGGGATTGAACCTGGTCGGAGTCTGTATTTCACCTTTTCAGTCCACCCAATGCTTTTGTATATTTCTGGGGCAACTTCGAAGCAGTCACTTGTAAAATGCTTGCTGCACACTTTGCAGCTTCGTGAAATGGTCGTTAGTCTTAGTTGTCTGAACCAGATATTTCTCAGGATTTTGTCAGTTGGGAATGGGAAGAAAGAGACGTGGTCAGTGCCCCATGGGTTTCGGGAGTTGAGTTTTCTGCACGAGTCTACCGCACAATATGCAACCATTTCGATGTTTTTACGACTTTTTTCAGGTGTTGAAATATAATTTGGGACTGTGGAAGGGTTTTAGCTTCGTCAGCCGTTCGTCAGCATTCCCGGACTGGTGCCGCCATCTATTCAGTTGTGACGTCATTTGATCAGGTCGTGGTGAGGTTTAGTGATGTCATTGAAAATGTGGTGTTGACGAGTTTTTGTGACGTCATTAGATGTCGGTGTTTTGGCTTGTGGTTTCACCTGCTGCTCTCTCTAGAAAGAAAGAAATAAAGGATTAAAGGGGAATAAATTTATAGATAGAATTTATTTTTCAGTTAGTTAGCAAATTGGAGGAGAAATTTAAAAGTAATTAAATGTTCTCCTTAGGGCTGATTGCACCAAAAAAGTTAAATCACCAGTTAGTAAATCTGTGGTTTAACTAACTAGTGATTTTAAATCTTTAGTTTAAAAATTTTATTGCACCAAATTAATTAATTAAGTTAATTAACCACCAATTTGTTAATCCATCATTTTAACTTTTGAGACTTCTTACAACGAATTTGATTGACTGATTTTAATCATGTGATTTTTATCAAATTTGTTGCCTGTGCCCTGTAGTGAAACAATGCTATGTTATTAAATAGTGCATAGGGTAAAGTAGAATAAAATAAAAAAAAAAAAATAAAAAACGAATTGGAGTTAATGAAAAAAATCTAATTTGAATACAAAATTGATATTTCAAAAATTATAAACTAAAAAAATTATATAATTTTCGAATTTTTTTTTAGTGTTTTCTGCTTTTTATTTCTATGCAAAATTAGTTATTTATTTATGACTTTGCTTTTGTGTTCTTTGAACTGTATTTTTCAAATCAATAAGTCCAATCATTAAATTATTAAGCTCATTGAGTTATTCTCATCAAGACAAATCGATTTATGTTTTTAGTTTTAATTTTGACAATGTAAAAGACCAAAAACTATGGCAAAACTACAGCTATGTTGAAAGTGAATCAATAAATGTAATTGACTGGACATTGTCTATTGTTTATACTGAACATGATTCGTGGGTTGCATGTATTGGCTTATGGCTGACTTCGTTCACCTTTAACAAAGATCCATGAGCACAAACACAATGCAAGAGATTTAATTATTTGTCCATTATTATAATTGTTTGTATTGTAATATTATCGAGTTAATTGTTGGATGCGGTGATTATGATATAATGTATTGTTGAGATTAGTGTGTGTGTGTTAACAATAATCGTATCTTATATATAAAAGAGAGAGTGAGTGGATGACAAAACTTAAGCTGAAAAAAAATTTGTTTAAAATCCGTAGCCATAAGTGTGGTCCTGTATCCGTAGCGTAGCACGGGCATTGTGCTAGTTTTTCATAAAAGCCGAATTTTATTGCTGTAAAGCAGAAAACATGTTGAAAGAAAATTTATCAGCAGTCGAACCAGCCGACGTCAAAATCATTAGGGCTAGTGTCTTGTATTGGCGGTATCTTATCGAATTGCAAAAATATGGTAGTGTCAATTACAAATTTAAATTTTTTTTAAAGTTGAAATTACCTTTTTTATAAATTAAAGCAAACATGATGAACATGACTGTGGATAAAGAATTGGAAATTTTTACATCTTTTTATGAAGCAATGGATATCTGGGATGAAGTCACAAAGAAAGCTAAACCTTAAATCATTTTACAAAAAGATATTAACTGATTTGCAAAACATCGTCAAAATCTTCTCGTTATTAGCAAAACAGCAAAGTTTGATTAAATGTCCTTTGCTTTTTCTGTGATACAAGAGAAGATGAAACGAAAAGTTTAAATATAAATAAGGAAAACTTCAGGAGAAGCCTGTAAAAATTTAACTTTGAAAACCTTGATGACAATTATGCCTATCCCAGGTTAAAATTCCCACAACGTCAAAGTTACCGGTATGGGTTTTCATGGGCACCCCATAACTTAGTGGGGAATTGGGCCCTCATTAGTGTGTTTAACCCACAAGTACCACATAGAAACCCACAAGTCCCATGTAGAAATCCACAAGTCCCTTAAGGTCATTAGTGTGACCCATTTGATCCCACACATCTCCCATGCTGAAATCCACAAAACCTACAAATACCCACAACGCAATGGGGAATTGGACCCAAAATTGTGGGTTAAAGTTATGGGAATTTGTGGGAATTTTAACCTTGGATACATTTGTTATTAACCTAACCGGCCGGCAGTATCGGTAATCACTAATCAGATATTTTTTTCTATGAAAAATAGGCAGTTGCCGGCTTCTACCGATTTCACTAGCTCAACAACTGCAGATTAAGAATTCAGCAAACTTGGTGAGTAAATATAAAGTCAAATATGTTACAAAGGCTAAAATTATGCATTTCAATATCTGTTTCTTATATATGTTTAGAACTGTGTTGATAACTTCTGAACACATGGTTCTGAGATTAAGGTTATGTTTGCAAAGTATTTTTACTTTTTAATTGCTTTTATTTTTGAAATTGCTTATAACATTTTATGTATATTTACACTTTATAGTACCATAATAAATAAAATTGTTATAATTAAAAATGCCTTTTTTCAATTGATTTTTAAATTAAACAATGCACAACAACGACTTCCATCATTTATTTGTTAGAAGTCGCATCAAAAATCATGGGAGACTTAGAAATCTCTCTAATTAAATTTCATTTTCAAGTAAATTAATAGTTTTTGTCTTTACACTAAATAATAAATGCCAATATTGCCAAAGTTTCAACTTGAAATCATTCCCGAATACGAAAATACTTCATCCACGAGCGGCACATTACACGTCATAAAAATAACTAAAAACTTCCTAAGATTTTATTTTTATTTAGTTCCAACTTCCAATCCCGCCACCAGATGAAAAGGTTTTGTTTCAGGTCTTAAAACGTGCTAAACCGCCTCATCGAATCCCGAAAGTAGCGCTCATAAACTACGGTATGCCAAAAGTAGTGACATGACAGATCAATACCTGAGACATTCATTTGCTTTTCCCGTAAATACTAATACGACAAAATAATAATTCAGCAGCTTAATACCCAGTTTAGACATTTAATTTTAACCTTGCAGTATACTTTAACATCGTTTTGCGAAATGACAGAAATGTTGGAAGTTGGAAGTTGGTGAAGTCAGGAGGAGGAGGGTTTAGCGATCGCTCACTCCTGAGTTTTAGTTTTCCTAGTGGAAATTTGAAATTGGAGTACTCCATTGGAGCAGGACGTGCTCCAGGTAATTCACTGAGCCAAAAAAAAAAAAAAAAAAAAAAGTCATTTTGGAAAAGCAGTAGCATCGAGATTCACAGGCAGCTAAAGAGTTTTCGTGTTATTTATCGCTCCTTATCTATATTCAAGGCACCGCAACGAGTTCCATGCTTTTTAAGACATCCATAACGTAGAGAAGAAATATATAGGTAATGTGTGTAATTAATTTCATTTATATGTAGTTTAACTTCCAATCGAAGAGTGGCACTGCTGTAGCTGTGGCATGACGTCACGATTATAGCGCATGCGCAGTTCTATTATCTCCTCTTTGAATAGTGACAAGGGCACGCACATAATGTCGGTTCGATTGCAAACATTTTTTCAACATTTTACATTGTGCTTCTTTAGTCTCCATTTCCATTTACGACATCCGATGTGTCAAATTGAGATTACATTACGGTTGTTTGGTTAAAATGTCTGTGAGCCCTATAAAGGCTGTTGGAAATTTCAACGTGTGAAATGGTCGACCACGCCGCGCTTCTCAATGCAACGTAAAGAAACAAATGAATTCCGAAACACGAACACACAATAATGGTACGAAAGCTTAAAACTGCTTAATTTTGTCAGTCAATTTAATTCTGTTTTAATTTATAGAGTCACTCACTGAGGATCGAGTCGTTCAAATCCGCAATCAACGTGAAGCGGAGTTGGAGAAGAAGACTGAGATTGATTCCAATATGGCGACGTTGAAAAAATTATCTTTATTGGAATTGGAATTTCGCGAAAAGCAACGTCAATTTAAACCATCGAAAAGTGTATTTATTCGTGCAACGAAGTTTAAATTCGCTAAGAAATAGTTCCACAATCGTCTTTTACTTTAAAATTTTTATTTTTATTTTCATTTTTAAAAGGGGGGAAAAAATTGTTCTCGCCGGGGTTGCAATGTGGTTTCCGTTGTAACGTCAGCAAGAACTGCATTACTCTCGCATGGTTTTTTTTTTTTTTTTTTTTTTTTTTTTAATTATTTTAATTTTTATTAATTTGTATGTTATTAAAATTCATACACGATCACGATGCGTTAATGTCTTGTGGTGAAGTGGTGTCGCAGCATCGCTGGGATTGGGTTTTAGGCTCAATTCTAACCCTAACCACGCGGTTTCCACGTGTTTTCAACGTGGTTTTTCCGGTTTAAAGAGAGTGCTACTTTTATAGAATTATTCTTTTGCTAGGATTTGAATTTTCCTATGCAGAAACTTCCTTCTTAAAAAGAATTCTGGTACTTACAATTAATTTTCCTTTTTGCTTTAGCTGATTTTTTCTAAGTCGTGTTACGCGTTGGGGTACTGAAGTGGGGGTATCACCTGGAAGAAGGGGTTCTTACGCCAGTAGAGGGGAGATCCCCCTCTACTGGTAAGTAGTGGTATTTTTTTTTTTTTATTAATTACCGTATTCTGGTGGTGGTTGCTGGTACCTCCGAGTAGTTTTCTGTCAATTTTACTGTTATTTGGCACCATCTGGTGGTGTGATATCGTATTATTTTATACTTACTTTCTTGTTCACCCTCATTTTAACTGTGGGTTCTATTTTAACCAATTTTTATATAACCTTTTATTTTAACCTCTGCTTTCTCAATTCTTGGTTTTTCTGTTTCAGATTTTTTGGTATTTTTAAAAAATGGAGGTTGTCAAAGTTTCCCCCACTTTGGGTGGCTTTAGACCACTTGTCCAAAAACAACTGAAATGCAAAGTAAACCCACCAGGGATTTTATTTTTGACAAAATTTAATTTTTCAAGGTGTTAATTGTGGTTGCTGTTGTTTGTGCTCTACTTTGTGAAATATTTGCTGCAAATCTTTCTGACAGATCGGGGTGTCTTTTCAAAAACCCAAAAACACCAGTCTCGAGTTAGGCATCTATTCTTGGTTTTTTTAAAACAAATTCCTTTCTGTTTAAACAGTCAGTGGCAATACTGCACAGATCTTTGTCAATTGGAAATCTGTAGCTGTTCATCAATATGCAGTGATATACAACAAGTTGTCTTCATTCTTTGTGAAAATCATTATTCTTCCTACAGGTTTTGAATGTCGACTTTTTAGTTTATTGTTTAAAGTTGCACGCGGAATATTGAAATGTCCTGATGCCTCTCTCTGGCTCATTTCTTGATTGTTAACTGTGTATTTCATTGCGCAGTGTTTCTTCTGAATAATCCTGATAGCATCAGCTGCCGAGCTGTTGTTTATAGTTTCGTACCGTTGTTTTATGTCTAGAAACAATAACTTATTCAAATTTCTTCATAATTATCATTGCAAACGAGAAATCTAACCTTGTTTTGTTGTTTACAAAGCAAAACCAATGGATCCCGCATTAAAAAGTACTAGTGGCGCCACCTGCATTGGATGTTCAAAGTCGTCCCAATTTTGGCTCAAAGTCGCCCCATCTTACGAAATTTGTTATAAAAATTAAACAATTTGTTGTATAAATAAGAGTTTTTAAAACATTAGTCCCAATAGTGTAAATACATGCGCATGTAGCCGAACCACGGGCATAATTCTTGGCGGCGCGGGTCGTCTTCGGTCATTTCGATGGACTGGCGGATGCCGTTGTTGATGACTACCGGCCAGATGTGAACGTGTAATTTGTCAAAAAGAGTTCGGTTGATCTTTAGGGAGTCGATCTTTAAGGAATCGATCTTTAGGAAGTCTATCTTTGTGAAGTTTGGCTGCAAGTGGAAATGATTATAAAATGTTAGCTTGTAAAACAAAGCACTACACGTTTCCATATAAATTAAAATAACTTACTTACACTTCGTGCCACTAGGTAGCAGTATCTCATAAAAAATTTTTCTGCTTTTATCTCTTCAAGCGCTTCTCTTCCATACTTGTAAGATTGCAGGTAAACGTCCGTTCCACGACTTATCTCTGAACCAAATTTATTTAACAGCACCATCCGCAATTGACGCAGGTAAACAACATTTTTGACTGCAACGTCAAGTAGATTTAATAATAGAGGGCGCTTTTGCCAAACCATATCATCCTCGTCTTCAGGCACTTTCTCGACCGATTGCAGATTGTTTCAAAATTACTCAATACATTGTTACGTGTGTTATATGGCGAAAAGATTCGTGTGGGATTTGTAGGTTCTCATGATTCTGCTGTACTTAAATTTTCTGGCCTCCAAAAAAAAATTAGCATCATAAATGAATCTACCAGATAGACGTTGGTACAGATTATATGGCGAACCAAGGCTATGCTAATTACAAATTTATTACAAGCCCTTTTAGAACAAATTGGGATGAACTTTGTAATTGGGATGAACTTTGGGATGTTAATATAAGAATGTCGCGTTGGCCTCTAAGTGTTGAATGGAGCTTTGGTTTACTAACAAAGAATTGGGTTTTGCTTGATTTATATAAAAAAAAATGAAGGTGTTATTAACTGATATTGTAAAATGTCATAAAGGAAGTACCGGTAGCTGTTTTATTTTGTGACATCAAAAACTGTTTTGAACCAAATGAAATAGCACAGTTTTTTGATTGTAATTCACCATCTGTTGAAAATTATTTAATTTTAAAATAAATAAAATACATGTTAATTCAGTAATGGCGACAAATTTATTTAGTTTTTTTTACTTTGTTTATTATCGTATAGCTGCTCTAGAAGTTGCTGATAAACTTGTAAGTTTTTATTTCATTTTAACAATCACTAAATGCTTAATTTAAACAATGTTTGTTTTAAAAGATATTATTGGACTAATTAATCTGTCAAGCCCATGACTATTGTTAAGAGTTTTCTTTGTAACTGAAAATGCATTATTAAATCAGTGAAGCCTTTGCTTCGCTCCAGGCAACATCTCTGTTTATTCTCTCTCTCTTGGCTTCTTCTTTACTGCTCTAACTCTCTAAATGTGTGTTCTTTTTGGAAAAGTCAGTTATTTACTGCTTTTATTATTTGTTGTTGCCACTTTCTCATATACCGGTATTTCTGTTTTTTCTTCTTTGATTTTAATGTGCTCTTTTTTTTATTTATGGTTTTTTGCGCGAAACACACGCATTCAGCGACGAAACGTAGCCTTCCTCATCTCGCTGAAATCTTTAAGTGAGCGAAGGTGCCAATATCTTCCATGTCGCGACGGTCTTTTAGAATCCTATTTTTTAGACCAGATTCATTAGGATGGCTCTTTACAATTCTTGGTAAATTATAGAAATAGTGTCTGGTCCTTTGATTAACACTGGATTTCTGACGCTATATGTTTTAGCCACTTCTCGTAAGAACCACGTATTGCCAAAGGCAGGTAGTTGCAAGAGTCTTTCCATAATAATCGTAAAATCCCGTTTTTTGGTCTTTTATCTGGTGGTTCATTTTCTGAAATGTATGGAAAAAATTGTCAATTCTAATACTATATATGTATCTGTATATGCAATTACAGTTATTTTCTACTGTACAGAAGAAATGGACAAAGGTTACAATGGGAGAGAATTTTGCTTTATCTCTCCATCCGTAGATTTTTTACCTTATCTTTCTTCTCTGCTTTTATCGCTTTGTTAAACCTTTTGGGTCTCTTGCATTAGAGCCCAGTCTTTTGTTCATTGTGCCTGAAACTCCCGCATTAGGGTCGGCATTCAGTTTATTCAAAATGGCTTTATAAGCTGTATTACCCTATTACTTAATTTCCAGCACCACGGTGAAAGCTGCAGATGTAAACTAGGCAACCTGAAAATTATAATTTTTATTGTTTGCTTATTAGTATATTACTTTCCAACTCTATTTGTAATCTACTTACTGGGAAATAAATGCTCTAATATTGCATTTATATCTGCTTCACAAAAATCACATATAACATATATTGCGGCTGCCAGTTGGGGTTCTACTTAAAAATAATTTTTAACTGTGGACTCAACTATGGACTCAGTAGTTTCATCGTAACTTATAAATTGAACCACAGGTAAAAATCCAAAATAGCTTTGAACACAAATCGTCAACAAAGAGAATGCATAATGTGTAGTTTTATAAGTTGCGTTCATTAAAAACGATTCTTGTCTATGCAGCTAGCGTAGTCGACTTTGGTCAGGAGAGTGCATAACCTGTGGAGTATTTACATTTAGTAATTTAATAATAAATAATAATAAAAATAATGCTTACCAGGCAAAAAACAGGATGAGGGATGATTGCTCGACCACACCCACCGTCGGATGAAAAACGACAGCAAATCTTATCGCCCACTTTCGGGTTTTCAACACGATCTAAGTTGTTGCAATTATCATTCAACTTCTTGTCCAAATCCTTCAACTGCTGCAGTAGATCGTTTTTGTCTCTCTCGCTAGTCTGCAGCACTATTATGCAGAGCCCCCATTAATTATGAAAAAGACTAAATTTAATCAAATAAATGCTAGAGTTGATTATAATTTCACTAGTGATAATTTTACAAAAACTAATGAATCAACATTCTGTTTTTTAAAAGAAAAATAATTTTGGTGTTGAAGTTTAAATTACAGCTTAAATTTTGCCACATTTGGATCTCAATTTGGGATAGTGAAATTTGGTATAATGAAATGTTGGGATTATGAACAGGACAGAATTAAAATGTTCATGTTACGAGGATTTCCACGGGTCTGCTAATATTTAATATTTCTTTACCGGTATTTAAAAATCACATAGTTTGACATTAAGCCTAATTTCACAAGGCCTACTTTAAGCCTTTTACCACGTGCTATTGTTGTAACAATACAGATGCATGCAAAATGCTGTCTGCTTTATGGCTTTTATTAAAAGTTTTCTTTTCGCCTGAAAATGCTTTGTTTATCTAGTAAATGATGGGTTTACTCGAGTGCGGACGTCTCGGTTTCCTCTACTTTTTGATTTTCACTTGCATTTTTTAAAAAAATTTTAATTCTTTGTGTACTTTGCGGGTTATTTGCATGTATTCTAAGTGTCCTGCTGGCGAGCATCATTCAGGCGTCCTTCTTCTTCTTCTAAGTTTTTTTCGAGTTTCTCACGTTGTTCTTAACATTCAACTTTGCGACGATCGTTCGCATCGTATTGTCTTCTCTTGCTACAGTACTTTTACTACTACTGCTGGTTTTTCGAGCGACAGGTCGGTGTTTATCTTTGAGTTAAGTTTGATGTAATTCATCTCTTGTAGTTTTGCAATTAAAAATGCAATTAAATCATAAGATAACACATAATAAGGTAGTCTCATATAATACAAGCTTACATTCATCATCTGACAATTAATGAAAATCAAATCTAGCATTAAATTTTATCTTTATCTCATTTTCTAATACTGTAAATCTAGTAAGTTGTCAAAAACAGTTCGGTTGATCTTTAGGGAATCCATCTTTGTGAAGTTTGGCTGCAAAATGTCTTCATCACACAAGTTTTCTGTTAGGGAGAGATGAGTCATTACCTGAAGTTGCAGTTCAACTTATCTGGTCTCTCTTTACGTGGTGTTTAAGTAATAGGACAGTAGGATTTATGATTTTTACTGTCATGTCTGGCAATGTTTCCAAGCATTAACTTAGTCCACAAGTGTGCTATTCCAAAATAATATTTGTTCAATTGTTTGTAAGACTTTTCACTACAATATTCATTCTTACTGCCACATTCAACACCATCTATTAATTTTTAAATATTGACTTTAATATTTTTTGCTAATTTTTTAAATTCTGAGGATTTAATTTTAATTAATTTTCATCTATTCTTTCTAACTTTATTGTAATTTTGGTTATCGATTTCAATGATCGTAGCAGTTGATACAAAATATTCATTTTCTGATTTTTTATGTCTTAATTTTTCAACTGCATCATGAAATTTTTGCATTTTTCTAAATATGTCATTTCAGAAATGCATTAATGTAATAAAATTAAAGTTTAACACACTGTGCGGAAGACTTTCGGCATTTCTTGTGTCATGCGTGTTGTTGAAATCTTCTGTCAATTTTTCTAGTAACTCAACTAAATTATCAAGGCCATTGTGAATTAGGTACATTAACAGCATCTGCTCTGGCACTCTCCACCTTGTTTCAGATTCTCGTTTCACTGTTTTCTCTAAAGCCACCTTCATTTCTTCCCAACAAAAAGTCTAACGAGAAAAAAACACAAAAGTTCTCTCAACAGTACCAAAAAATGTAACTAACTGCATCTTGTTTGGCTGAATTAACGCCCACTAAATTCAATTCAACGAATGATTATCACAATTTACAAATAGTGCACAATGATTTATTTTCTTAATTCTTTCTTGAACTCCAGATATATGTCCTGACATGACAGCTGCATTATCGTAACATTGAGATCGGCAGTTTTCTAATAGCAAATCATCAGTTTTCAATTTTTCTATAATGATATTTTCATGGAAGCTGTGTCTTTAGCGTGTAACTCAATGTTTCTTTTATACAGTTACAGTCTGTAACTTAAAAGCCACATTGAGAGCTCGAGGAACTGCTGGGTAAGGAGTGGGGGTGGGAAATAACACTAACAAAACCAAAGCACCCAAACCGACATCTCCCCCCCCTCCGCAACCAACGCCTGGTAGATGAGGAGTGAGAAGTGGGGGTGGGGGTGAGATGATAACAAATATCTCGGTTTTGGGTGTACATGGATGAGAGGTGCCGGGTGTAGGAGATGTGGAACCTAGCAAAAAGCCTGTGTAGCACAGGCTGATTGCTAGTATTTAATAAACGAAAATGTTGACAATTGTTTGACTATTTTATCAGCTTGCCATTGAACACTGCCAATTGTGTTAAAATATCTCTTAAAATTATTTCGAATGATAACAGCTGCCTTTAAATGGTTATTTCAGCCTTGACTGCTCAATCTAATGACTGCGTTGATCTACAATGTGCCGTCTCCGGCTTCCTGTTGTAATGTCTCCAGTTCGCAAATCCTCAAAATCAGTAAATTTATTTGGAGTATAGACTATAGGCTAAAGAGAAGTAGGTTGATTGTTGAAAGTGTCGGGAGGATGTAAAAAGCCTGGAACCTTTGCAATCATCTTTTTTAATGTTTATGTCCAACTGGTGGGAGGGTGCAAACAGTCTGGAACTTAATTTTTTCTCAATTTTAATCTTCACAAACAGGTGGGAGGAGGTAAACAGCCTGGATCTTTTGCAATTCTCTTTATTTAAAGTTTCTGTTCAAATGGTGGGAGGATGCAAACAGCCTGGAACCTAATTTCTTTCTCAATTTTAATCTTCACATATACAAGTGGGAGGAAGTAAACAACCTGTAACCTAAATTTTCCTCAAATTTAATGTTCTCTCTTCAAAAAGTGGAAGGGTGCAAAAAGGTTGGTATAGCTGCAAACCAATTTTGCCATTTTCTCAGAATTTTTCCAATACTCAAAATAAAAACTTTTCATTGGAAATAAAGCGTGATGTGGCAAAATTTCTGTCAAAAAATACTATGTTTCTTTGGGAATTCATTGCTGGTCTTTGCAAAATCCAATGTTGAATGTCCACGGTTTTTCTTCTCTTTTTTGACTTAGAAGCTAAAATAAGTTATGTGTGTATTTAAAAATATTTCTTTAGATTTCTAGCTGAAAAGTGGCTTTGGTGACGAATTTCCAGTTTTCAGTTTCTATAGTTTCAAACATCAATGCCAGGTGTAGAATATATTTTTATTACATACCTAGTTCAATGATCTCTCACCAAGTGTCGTTGTGGGAGTAATGGCTGCTAGAGCGCATACATCTGTCCATGCTTAATCCATTTTCACACTTTTTGCTACTTTAGAGGTAGAACTAAGTGTTTTTAAGTGTCACATACGACTAAATTAAGATTTTACTGTTTAGTGACAACTTTTTTAATTGATAATTGCAAGATTCTGGAAAATATGATAAAACTTGAAAAATTTCGAAAAATTTTCGAAAAAAATCTTCGTTTTCATTTATTTCAGCTGCAGTTAAACTGCAAACCATTTCTCGATTCACCTGCAATCACATCCTTTGTTTATCTTATTCGTGGTTCCATCAATTTGTGGCAACTTTTTATACCAAGGTGCGTAGCTTTGTTGCGCCCTCCTCTGGGTTATGCGCATTCTGAAGATTTTTTTACACTCTTTCTATTCTACTCTATTTTGCATCACAAGAATTTACCAAGCAGTTGATTGTTTTTTTTTAAGGTGTCTGACATTTCTCATTATCTCATTCATATCATTAATGGGGGCCATTTAAGACACAAAAATACATTACAAATAAAAAAATAAAAAAAGTAGTAATTGATATAAACTGTATTATTTATTAAGAAACCACAAAAAAAGTCAACTTTATAAGTTAAATTCTCTAAGATTATCAGGAAATATGTACAGCTGTTTGCTTTTTCTAACATTGTTATGAAATCATTATCAATTTTAAAATATGGTGTCTAGTCTTTTTTTTTGCTGGTGAATTATAACATATATGAAGCACATGATAATCAAAAGGGAAAAAAAACAAGTGAGGCTTTGATACATTTTATTAATGACGTGTACAAATGAAATATAAATGTATGCAAATAAAAGTCTGTTTTATTTTTTGGAAAAAAATTGTACAAATAATTTTTTACGAATACAGTGCAACTATAAGAAATTACAAAGCATTCATGTTGCTTAAGTTTTCGTTGCAACGCAAGGTGCTTAATTTGCAACTCCCATTAGTTTCTTTTCATGTTGATGCTTACGCACTTCATCACTTGCTTTGTTATCAAACTCATTTTTTCCTTTCTTCAAATTTGAATTTTTTTTCAATTTGACTTCAGCTAAACTATTTTGTTGACTTTCTCGTTCTGCAGATCGTTGCATGCTTAACTCGAGAATCGTTTCGTGGCTGCTTATTGATGTACGCTTGGCTGGAACACTTGCTTGCTTCTTTGGCTACAGTTGAGCTGGTACTGGCATCATTGATGGGTAATTTCTGATGAAAATTTTAATTTTTTTCAAATGTTTTGTATTTTTATGACATTTTACAAACATGTGAACACGAGCTGCATATGTGATGCTGCACAAGGTTTAAAACCTTTTGAAGAACATGACAATCATCAAACTTGAAGGCTAGACAAATTTTTGTATAATCCCGCAAAGTAAGATTGTATTATACATCAGCCAAAAGTGAGGAAAGATCACTACCTAATGTGTGGAGATAGGTGACTCGATAAGTTGTCACCTATAATGACCTTTTCTCCATCTAAACTTCGAAAGTATGGCACAATAATTTATTGGAACCAATCATAGAAACAAAAGTGGTCTAACCATCCGAACTTGCTTCTATTGTAACGCGTATGAGGTGGTCTTTTATGTGTCATACATATTAATAGCCATGTAGACCACATATCAATGAATGTGGCTTTGGTTTCAATTTCGAAGTATTCTTATCCAATTTTTTTCCGTAAGAATATGTTGCTATCGTTTATTTGTTTAATTGTTGTTTATTTGTAATTTAGTACGGTACCTTCGGTATTTTGGTTTTTGGTTTCGGAGTCTAATTTTCATCGAAGATGAGTCAGAACGTACAACAAGGAGTTGGATGGTGGTGGGAGAAGGTGTGGAAAGCGCTGATTGAAACCTGACCACACATGAACGGCAGGAATTGCGCATGCGCTTGATTTGCAATGAATTTTGAGAAAAAAAGTCGCCATTTCGGACGTTTGAAACAGATTTTCTGCAGAACTACCAGACTTATTTTGAACTTTAAGCACTAATTTTAATCCATGCCTGATGATGTTTTTGTTCGAGAATAAGAAAAGAAGTGTTTTGAAGCATGAAGAATCATTTTAGGTAAGGATTTCGCATGAAAATATCATCATAAATGAAAATACCATTTACAGTAATTTTTATTTTTATTTTTAGGGAAAAAAAATCAAAAAAAAAAATTTGGTTGATAAGAATGGAAATGAAATTATAAAACTAAATGAAAGAGCGATGTAAGTGATAACAGAATAAATTCAAATAGCTAAAATTGTGTTGTACGTTTACATGACGCGTTACTTTCCTGAATTTTAGGCCCAGATCAACTCCACGAGAACTGGAGGACGAGGACGAGGACGTGTACGAGTTGTAAGTTGCAAAACATTTGCTACTGTACTGTTTGAAGGTTATTTGTGAGTATTATAAATTATTTTATTTTTTCTACAGTCTGAAGTGACCCACACACAGTGTGTGAGTCCCTTTGCCTCAAGAGTTCTGAGAGACCCAGCTCAAGTAGCTAGGACTCTCAGCACTCACACTAAATTAATAAAATTAATATGACACCAAAAAGAAATACTTTTGAGTGTCATGTTGCACTAAAAAGTGTCAAAATGTGCCCAAGTGTTACACTAATGTTTAGGGACCAGATTCAAGTGATCTGTGCCCCATAACTCAATAGAAATGGATAAAATGAAGGAATAAATATAAGTTTTATTTATTTTAGGCCTAACCACACTTGTGTTTAGGCCCAAGACCTGCAGGATGTTCCCCACTGGGATAATCCCCTTTCCGGGACACAGGGGGGCCAATTAGCCAGATGCGCCTGCCCTTTGTCTCAGGACTGAGTCATGCGCACCTGTTTCTATGTTCTCCATGAGTCACCTGTTCTTGAAAACAGGTAGACCCTCCCTTAGTCACATCATCCAGCCTCTTTAGCCAATTCGGTTAAAGGAGAGGGTGCTGCAGTTTCCCTTTGTTGCCTGTGCTATATAAACCCAGGCAACCCAACACTCTGGGCTCACAACTGACATTCGTTCTTGAGCCTTTGCATTCTTGCTGCCTTTAAATGAAAGGCAGTGGGAAACCATCGGGAACGAAAGGAGCCATTTCTTCTGCCTCTCGCTAAACTGGCGAGAGGAAAGACTTCGAATCAGGCCGGACCTACGCAGCCGGCCACAAGCCATCGTGGACTTCGGGTGCCACTGAACCAGCCTTCGCGGACTTCGGGCGCCTCGCACTTCTAGAAGAGCCTTTGTAGCCTACGGACCACGGAATAGGCCCGATTAGAAATCACAACTAGTGATTTCCTTCGGCATCCCACAGCAGAGTACCAGCAGTAAGGACCCATCAAGAGACAATCCAGGAAGAACAGCACTAAATTTGTGCCAGTGGAGTCTGTTGTAACATTACCCAGAATAAAGTATTTCTTTTACTGTTAAAACACATTTGTTGTCTTTTCACTTGTCATCACACTGTGCAGAAGGATCACGAAATAGAAATTTCGTGCCACTTCTAACTACCAAAGTACCAGGTTCTCTTCCCCCCAGGGAAAAGACCCTTAACCGCGGCTAGCCCTCGATCAACTGGCAGACGTGCAATCAAGCAGAAGAAAAAGTAAAATCTGTAAATTAAAATTTTAAAATGTTTAACTTATTCTTATTATCTTTACAGATCCACCACTTGTGCATCAAAAAATAAAAAATTAAAAAAGAATACGATTAAAAAGTTTAAAGTGAAATTAAACACAAATTTAAATCACTCATCATATCTTTTTTTATAGATTTCAATCACAGTCGCCTACTAGCTCGGAGAATTCTGCCACCGTCGAAAACACTGGCACCGTAGAAAACATTGCTGCTGTCGAGGCACAAATAACATTGAAAGACAAACTTCAATTACTCTACAACCAATTTAACAGATGCAGTCTTGAAACAGATGAATTTAGGTTAAATTTTAATTCTAATTTAATATTATTTTTAGATTATATCTTTTTACTTATTTTCAGGTTTTATTACGTTAACAAATATTACGACAAGTAGAAGTTCAAGCTGAACGGCCCACATAATTCCATCTATGAGGCCAGTTACATGGCACTTCCAAACTAGGCCACTTCTTAAAGTGCGCTACTGTAGAGCGCTCCAAGTAAATTTTTTTTTTTAGACCACTTGGGTTACATGAGTCAAATTGTTGAAATTGTCAAGTGCCCTGTGTAGTGGACAAATGATTCATGCATCCCAGATGACCTAGTTCAACCAATAGGGGGAAAGGTAAAATGCCTTGGAGCGCTCTAACCTGGACACTTATGATTACATGGCATTAACCACAGGAGGTCTAGCCCAGTCTATCCCCTTATACCATGTTCACACCAGGCTTGCAGATCTGATCCGCAGGCTCGGATCTAGATCCACAGCCTGTGTGAACAGAAACATGGTTTGTGGATCTAGATCCAGACCCCAAAGAACTCAGTTCGTGAACCGAGTTCTCAAAACTCGGTTGGGAGGGGATTCAAAA
>JAQFZP010001285.1:0-20661 GCA_034695745.1 Geophilus truncorum | reverse complement strand
CACATACTTTTTGGCAGATTTTCAATCGCTTTGTAGCATTTATAGAAGACGATAGTCTTTCTTCGTTTATCGCCTTGATTGTGGAACTTTAAGATTCAATATTTTTTTAAATTTTGCAATTGAAATTGTAAGTAAATTAAGAAATCTCATGCTATATTAGGTAAGTCACTAAATGCGTATTAATCCTTTATTAATGATTACGTCATCATGTGTAGATTATTTATTTTCGTAATTTTTTTTAATAGCAAAGCAATTGTGTGAGATTATAACATGGGCGACTCCAATGAAGGAACATCAGTTTTTGGCCGAATAAGTAGTGGCCATTGCGATATGGATAATATTGCACTTTCACCTTCGACATCTGAATTCAGTAATTTTTTAGATACTTTAATGGGTAAAGACATTACTTTAAATTACTTTTATTTTATAGGTCCATATATTTACCTTTCTCTGAGAAAATCAAGTTCAATCGTAAACCACGAAGCAAATGACACCGGTGCTAATGATTTTATTAATCCTCATCAACATCATGGTAATTTTTTAATTTATTGTTTAATGTGTTGATTTTTTTCTTAATTTTTTTTTTTTTTAAATTAGAACGAAGAAACTCGAGGCGAGATTCCATCTACTCCCCGAAACGCAGAAACTCGAATTTAACCACTTCGAATTTCCAAAGTTTCGACAACTTGGCGCAAATAATGAAGGAAAGTCAGCATGGCTTAATGGGGGAATTTGATGATATTAATCAAGTGACTCAAAGTCTTCCTGCTACTCCGTTAACAACACCTCAAACTTCTCCAAAACCCCAACGCAAGTCTACGTGGAATGATTATAATTGCTCATTGCCATGGTTTTATTCCGGATTTATTTCTGCAAATTCGACCCCAGAAAATAGTAGTTTAGTGTGCACTAACGAAAACAAAGTCGAAAGAAGTGACTTCCAGCCGATCGAGAAGAAAACCATTGATCTAAGCTCAGTCAAAAATAATTTTCCATCGACCGTTTCAAATTTTTACCGACAGAAGAAGTATAATTTGTCTAATCGGGACATGAATTTTTTGGCACCTACTACGCTTTAAGTTAGAAAACAACATGAGCCTTAACGCAATATTGGCAATAACTTCACTTCTTTTATTTTTAGTTACTTTTTTTTAGTTTGTAATTGTTTTTTTAAGAAAAATGCAATGAAAAAGAATTTGTGAACTTGATTAATAAAGCATTCTTTTGTTAATTAGCAAACTAGACTTGTGTGATTGGTCTAAATCTGACTGTTAATTTTGCGGTTCAATTACAAGTGAATAAAAAAAAATAAATTTTATGTTTTGTTTTGTGTCTTATTTCATTTCTCGAGATCACGTAAAACGAGGCAACTGGTAACTCGTCACGGCCGTGCATTGAAGCGCCTTTATTCGATAACGCTGCCATCTTGCGGCCATCGTTTAAACTTATGACATGTGGCGACAGCTGTAAACGTTGAAAACGAGTGAAACCGCGTGCTTAAAAATCAAAGGAAAATGGGTAAACCAAGTGGTAGCAAGAATCGTGTAAGAAAGAAGTTCAATTACGACCAAAATAGAAAAAAATTGTGGAAAAAGCAGAACAAATTACCACGGATTAAATGGTATGTAAACACTTTACCTTTAGCTTTAACTGCCAGTTTCATCTCACCTGTCAATTATAAACTAAAATGTTGTCACATCCACAGCGATCCAATTCGAAAAGCATGGGCAATAGGTGCGGGTGTTGAAGCTAATTTAACACACATGGGTTTAGTCAGTGATGTTAATAAGGCTTTTAAGATACCCACTCCCAAGGTTTGTGTACTTTTAAATTGTAAGTTGCAAAATGATTTTACTTATCTAAACTTGAAATTACAACTTATAGGAACAGTTGATGCCCGTTGCCAATGAAGAACGGAAGCTGAAACCGTGGAAATCTAAGAAAAGGGCACAAAAAACCCACGTAGTTGACGGTAAAAACATTAATCACGCACTTGATCAACTTAAAATAATTTTTTTTTTTTTTTTTTTTTGTGTTACAGAAATTGAACAAATCGCCTCAAAACCTCAAGAATTAAATTGGCGTGTATCGGCTAAAACAGTTCAATTTGCCTCGTACATGATGGAAAAATATGATGAAGACTACAAAGTAATAACCTAAATTTGAGGGCGTTTAGAGTGCAAAACCACTATAAATTAATAATTTCTCTTTCCTTGCAGGCAATGGCAAAGGATGTCAGGAACTATTACCAATACACACCGAAACACATCAAAAACATTATAAATAAGTTTATAAAGTCAAACTCGCAGTACACTGCGTATTTATCTTTACAAAAAAAGCGTCAAGATAAATAAATTGTCAATTTTATTTCAGTCATGTTTCAGTTGTAATTAGAGGTAAATGTGACACTAATCAGTAATTATCTCGCGACTGGTCTGGAAAGTTTGTTGATTCTTTCGTTAGCAGTCGCAGTCAGAGCCGCTGGTGAAATTAAAAAAGCATCCGGGTTGTACTCTTGCTCCCAAATGTCTACTCGTCGCGTTCTTGGTTGAGCCAGATCTAAGACTCTTTCGGTAATCATGTATTTCTTCGCTCGAGGATTCACCATGGCTGCTTCTGAGACGGTTTTATTTGGGAGGTAGAGTAAAGGTCGACGAGCGGGTCGGGAAAGTTGAAAATCGGTTGACTTAGTGCGGTATTTTGTAGCGTTTAGAAGCCGTCTCCGAAGCTAAAAAATACAGTTTAAAGCGAAAAATGAATCAATTTTTTTTTTTTTTTTTTATTATTTTCTAGAAAAAAAATATTGTTGGTATTACTTCTTTCTCGATCGTTCCTGGCTTTTCTGGTCTTCTTCTCAAGATTGGTGTGGCCAGTTGATTTATTCGTGAAGAAACTCGAGTTGGTGCTGAAGATCTTCGGACTTGTTTTGGCGTGTTTTGGATGTAGTACTCATCCGGAAGTTGTTTAGGGGCCGCCAGATTTTTGATGCGCGATGTTGCAACTGCTCGCAACACGTGTTCTGGAATTTTTAGCCTGCTACTGTATAAATAATTGAAAAAATGACAAGTGAAGAACTATTTTTTGTTGTTGAGATTTTAGTGAATAGATCTCACTAATCTCTGTTTGGATTAAATTTCTCGGTGCAGCGAATTGGTTGTGCGAGTTCTTCTATTCGCTTTGAACACGTTGCTTGTTTAGTTGCGGCGCTGATGAGTCTGTCTGGAGTTGGGTTACCATACTCGTCTAAGTTTAGGCTTATTTAATTATATTCAGAATTAGTAGGGGAATAATAAGATAAGATAATTAAATATATACAAATCTCTTTGAGAATGTTTTCGCGGTGGAGTGGCAAGATCAACGATTCTCTTAGTTGGTATGTACGTCAATGCAGCTTGAGATATTGGCCAGATCGGCTTTTGATCTCCATTTACGTTCGGGAGAGGACTGAAAGAATATTAATTAGTATTTTCATTACATGATGTTTAGTTAATAATACAGTAATGTGTAAAAAGAATACCGATACCTATTTAAGGTTTGGTAATTTGAATAGGTCATTTTAGGTTGTGCTAATCTTTGCAATCTTTCAGATGGCATTTATAATAACACTTCTAGTATATAACACTTCTATTATAATACTACTTTTTCCTTTTTAGTTTTAACTTGTCGATACCGGTAATTCTATCTGATTATACTTTTTTTTTTTTTTTTTTTTGTTGAACCTGATGGTTATTATGTCATTTTAAGGGAAATACATCAAAACTAGAAGTAAATTCGAAAAATTAAAGTAAATAAACTGATAAAAATATTGCATACACATTTTTTAAATTTGGATTATGGTTGCCAAGCAACACGACAACAAGTTTCCAATCTAACAAGTTAGGTTTTCTGCCAACAGATGTCGCAAGCGGTTTACAACATTCTCTCCTGGCAAAATTGTGTCACTCTATTTCAACTCTACATTCGAGTTTGATTTCAGATTGACATGTTTTCGTCAGTTGTTCTTGAAGGAACCAATATCGAGTCATCATGGAAGTCAGAAAGGTACATATTGTATTCATTAATTATTCTGTGATAATTAAAATAAAATTTATTCATGAACGTAGGTCAATGAAGGATAGCGACTGTCAAACCGGCGCTATCGAAGTGAAGGAATCAGAAGGTCAAGCCATTGAAAGAGCATCAGTAGAGGTGTAAAAAAACAGAATCACATTCACTTTACTCAAACTAATTTTTTTTTGAAATTTAACTTGAGGTACAAACATTGAATCCAGCTGACCAGCCACTCAAATTGGCATCTTACGACGAGAAATCATTAGGCGCATTCTTGAAACGAATCGAGCCAGCTTTAATAAAAGAACTCGATAAAAATTTACGATCAAATGCTTTCGACGGTTATGATTTAATTAACGATGAATCGACTGACCTGTTAACAAAAGTTTATTCGCTCAGTTCTTCCGATATTCCAAAAGAAAGTAATTTAAAGATTCATTATATGATTTTAAACTAATAGCAAATTTTTAATATGAGCAGATATTTGGTTGCACTGGTGTTTCTTGGAATTCCATGGGCACTGTCGTGGGTATTTCATATGGAACTCGCCAACATGAAAATTGGTGCGATCATCAAGGAAAAATCTGCTTCTGGGGTTTGAACAGAAATGATTTCATGCCGAATAAACCTAATAAAACCTTTGACCACGGCTGTTGTATATCGTGCATAAAATTTCATCCGCAGCAGCCAACTCTAGTAGCTGCAGGCACTTTTATTGGTAAGTTTTGCTAAAGGAAAAAATAAATTTTTTTGAACTGTTTTGATACATTATTAATTTTTTTTAGGTGAGGTTTTGTTGTTGGATATTAGCGGCGATGCTGATTTTTTAATATCGAGCACCGAAACTGGAGAAAAGGGTCATCATGATACAGTTACGGATGTTATTTGGGTTGAAATCGAAAATGGTAAATACCAGGTAAAATATTATTTAATTTACGTTTTATAATGACATTTCTGACAATTTTTTATTTTTTTAAGCTTGTGTCGTGCGGATTAGACGGTAAAATTCTACTTTGGGAGTACAATGCCCAAAATTCAAAAGTGAACTTGTTAAAAGGGTAAGTTTATCTACTAAAAGCAAGTTCTTTCCAATATCTAATTTCTTTATTTATTTATTTCATGACAGGTTTATTGTAGTTGCTGGAAACCTACCTCGAGAACTCCGAATAAGAAGCAATCGTCAAGCTTCGGAAGTTGGAAGTAATTACTTCGGTCTAAAACAGAAATAATTAAAAAAAAATTGATTTATCTTTGTTACTCGCAGTTTCTTCGCTATCATTTAACGGAGAAGACAAATCATTATTTGTAATTGGCTCAGAAGGAGGAGGAGTGTTTCAATGTTCAAGAGAAAAAAATTTTCCCTCAAACGGTAAGCACTTACTGTACTGTATTTTCTTCCACACACTTCAATGAGATATATATTCCATAGCTGCTTTAAAATTTGTTATGGATCTTAATAATCCCATTGCATTATGGTACAAGCCACACAAGGGTCACGTGAATGGTGTCACGTCATCACCATTTTCGAGAAATATTTTCGCTAGTTATGGGTCGGATGGTGAAATCAGAATTTGGAATTACAATCAAGTATTTAAAAAAATTGCAAAATAGTTTGTTTTTGAAATAGTTTGATGCCTTTATTTGGTTTTTATAGGCAACTATGCCAATAAGAACCATTTATTCCAATAATTCACCAATCAAGGTTGCTTGGTCTCCATCAAAAGCATTACTTTTAGCAGCAGTTACGATTAAGGGATTTTTGAATTTGTATGATTTGAGGTCCTCTAGCAATGCACTTGTAATGTCAACTAAGCTCGGAGAAGAGGGTTGCGATGGATGTGTTTTAGAATTTTGCTCCAAAAAGTAAATAATGAAATAATTTTCTGAAAAATTGAATTGGAGCTAATTTTTCACAATTTACTTGCAGTCCTAAATACCTTGCAACTGGAACTGAAGATGCCTTGGTTCAAATATGGTCTCTTAACGAGAAATTGGTTGCGCCTGCTGCAAACGAATTTGAATACTTGCATAAAATGGGGAAAATAATTTGAATAAATGAGGATATGTTATGATTTTAATTAAAAATGATGCGAACTGTGAATGTACTGATTCATGTTTGTACATACAGGAGTTAATTTACGTATTTAATATTATATTGTTTGTTTGTTTGTTTGTTTGTTTGTTAGTTAGTTAGTTATGGTAGTGTGTTTGTTTCAAAATGAGCATTTAAATTTAATTTTTATTTTCATGCAGAAACTTAAAGCGAAATAAATTCTTCATCTTGTAATTCAATGTTTATGCATATTTAATATTTAGTTAAATAGTAGCCAGTTGGTGTTTAAATTTTAATTATTTCATCTGCAGTTAGATCATTGACAACAGTAGAAGTCAAATAGAAATAAAATATAGATGAAATGCTAACAAACGAATTCAAAAATCAAAGTTTTGTAAAATAATTCAAAGTTATTATATATTTATACCATACCGTAGTCACAAATATCAGTCATCTTTCTTGAAGCACAATATCGATCTGACCTATTTGCAAATAAAAATAAACTAAGAAAAATGAGAAACCGACGATGGAATTACTTTGTCATGTTAAAGTAGAAGGTTTAAGAGGCGCTGCAAGAACGAAATGGAATATTGTATTTTGATTTTCCAGTTTTTGTGTAAACATGCTTGTTTTGATTCGGAAGAATCACAGTTTGCATGTAGTTAAACGAGCCTTAGAATAGTAATTTTATATTTGGAAATTAAACATGAGCTTTTAAATTTGTTTTCGTACAAACAAAAGCATGAACTCTTTTTGGGAGTTTGCGTTTAAAGTGAATGTAATAAGCTTAGACTTTTATTACACCAAATCTACATAGTATATGCGAAGTAAAATCTATTTTGAGCATATTTACACTATGTTTTCAACAACATCAAAATATTTCAATTTTACATTTACACTGTACATCAATTCTTAAGGCCAATTATTCACAAGAAAGACGAAGATAAAAAAAAAAAAGAAAGGAAGAAATCAATAAATTCAAAACGTGTGTGAACTTTTTATGGTTGATATGGAATCGAGTTCCATACTATCCACACTTCGTAAACTCCTGTTCAATGCTTGACCCGACATCTGTCGCAATCTGCCTCTGCGACAGTCGCAGTGCAAAGTGCGACGGAAGGCTGCTCGGAAGTCAGCATTAAAAAAGCCATAAATGCATGGGTTTATCGACGAATTCACATAACCCAACCATGTTATTGCACTTTTCGCCTCGTACGTGATTTCACACGAAGGACAGAACGGAAGGATGAGATACATCAAGAAAAAAGGAAGCCAACAGATGCAGAAAACCCCCATAATCACACCTAATGTCTTAATCGCTTTGGTGTCCGAAGAAAAGCGTCTCGATTGCTTTTTAATTCGCTTTTGCTCGTTCTTCGGCACCAGTTCCAAAGTCCGTTCTAAGCGCTTGATTTCTCTAGACTGTCTCCTGGCTATTAAAAATATCTTGAGATAAATGTAACACATAATTGGGGACGGGAGGTAGAAAGAAGTAAGCGAAGATACCACGGCGTACACTTGGTTCACGTTGAGGTTGCAGTCGGTCATGTCCTTCTGGAAACTGACCGGTTCGTCCGAGTACCAGCCCAGCATGATTGGGATGAAGGAAATTGATGCACTGGCAACCCATGCACCTGTGATTAAAATAGTGGCTCTTCTTTTATTCATGATAGCCTTGTATAGAAGAGGACTTGTGATAGCCCAGTATCTATCCAGAGCTATGATACACAGGTGGAGGATCGATGCAGTGCAGCACATGACATCGCATGAGATCCACACGTGGCAGAAAACGGGGCCGAAGCACCATTCACGAGTTATGTCGTACACGAGGAGATAGGGCATGACGAATACGGCCACTGTGATGTCTGCCACCGCCAAACTAGTCATTAACATGTTTGTTATGGTGCGCAGATTGCGGAACGTTGCCACTGCCATGACGACGAGGACATTACCTGATCGATAAATAAAAATAAGATTGTTAGTAAGAACTAAGAATGATTAGTTTGTTTTCAGTGGTTGAAAAGAACAAGATTAAATTTTCCTATATATGGATAATCGAAAAATGTTAGGACAGTATACAGTTTGTGTGACACTGACAAATACAGGTTTTTGCAAAGAATCTGACATTTGATGTGATTTTTTTTTTTTTTGGAAAAAGTTATTGTAACAGCTGTAGCTGTTTCCATTTGCTGGATGCGTTGTGATTATGGTTTTTTGCAGTAGCTGACAAGTGAGTTAAAAATTTATAATGCATTTAGAATTTTTAGAGTTAAACATAGTTACCTACAGTAAATATTTTTAATTTATATAAGGTTTCTAAGTTTGTAAACGAAAATGCAATGCGTTTGAAGTTAAAAACTCGAATTAATTTTTGTTTTTTCTGTGACAAATTGTTGTTATTGTGGAATTTCTTAATTACGTTGTTGCTCTTATTTGGAAAGAAATTGGTTTGTTTTTGAAATTATTATTTATAACGAGAAATCTTTAAAAATGCAATTTCTGAAAAATAACACTTTAATCATTTTAATCGCAATAAAATTTTTAATAGCATGTTGCAATTGTAATGCCGGGAATTTGCATTCCGCAACCTTTTTGCTATAATCTCTACTTATTACGCGTAATTGCTTTGCTTTAAACTTATAAGTCTCAATTTTCAGGATTCAAAACACCTCTAGGTATTTAGATCTGACTTTTTTATTCACTGTTTTCGTGTCACACGCTAAAAATAAATTTGTTACCTTGGAGACTAACAATTCTTTGCTTGATGATACCTACGACGAAGGGAAATGAAAAAGCCACATTATAGACGTATAAGGTTTTCGCCTTTATACCATAAGAAAAATCTGTTGCTAGGGTTACAATTATATAGGTAACATTAAGAAAAATCTCACACCTACAACTATAAAAGAACACGAACGCATGTGTAGTAATCGAAACTTATCATTCATTTTAATTTTTGATAAAACACGAAAAAAAGCAACTTTTATTAATAATATTTACTTTTGAGCTGTGACGAGAGCATGAAAGCTGATTTAATAGAATTATATTTCTCTCAGGTTCAGTTGAAAATGAAATAAGTTTGCCAAAGGCGAAGAAAAAAATGTTGAAGTGTCAATAAAGCCGTTTGGGATGCAGTTGGAATTGATTAAAGCCCAATCCAATCACATTTTGTCTGTGTACCCTGAGAGGAAGTAGTGTTCACACAAAATATCACCTGATTTGCATGAAAAGAAAAGTTCGAATAATGTGTCACGGGAGAAAAAAGTGAAAAAAAAGATTTTTTTTTTTTTTTTTTTGAGTGATTAAATTTTTACAGTATCATTAGCACGTAATTTGCAGCAAAATATGGGTTTAACAGATTGCAGTTCCGGATTACGAGATTTTTGTGTAATCCTCATTTTAAATGCTCTAAATGGCATTTTAAAAGCCTAATTTCGAATTAATGTTCTCGACAACTTTAACTTTTAGAAACTTGCTTATTATCATAAAAATAAACAGCTTATTTATATTTTCGAATGTAGTCCATTGGGTAATGAATTAAAAATAACTACACATAACCTTTAAAAATACTTTTTCTTTTTTTTTTTCCAAAAAAATAATTTGTTTAACTTTGGATTAAATTCAAAAATGTATATATGGCTTTATTCCATTTTAGAGACGAATCGAATCATGTATGTAATTTCAAATTTACCCTTTTGGATGCTTGAGATATTTCGTTTAAAGTTGTCTATTTTTCAAAACTTTGCTGAAAAAAAAAAATCAATCTAGACGTGGTTGATTTTTAAATTTCTGATGCAATTAATTTGAAACGCAGAGTTATTTCGAGTGCTTGTTGTCATGTTTACGGACCAATAAACTATCGATCTCACAAATACACCGGTACCAGCATTGCACTTACACGTCACCCAACAAGAAAAGTGTCGATAAATTGCTCATTAGATAATTCAATCATCGCTGTTGATTTTCATATTAAAAATGCAATTGATATTAATGACTCGTTTGTCAGCATCACTCGAATGTAAATTACCGCTCACAACAGTTTAAATTGAAAGCGCAGACATTTAATAAAAGCACCATTTTCTTCATTACCACATATGTGTAACTTTGACTAGTAACTTTTTGCCGAACTTCTAATTACATGCAAATGAGCCCGAGATTGTGACAACCTCAGCTCATGTCATTATGTGAGTTGAGAAGAAAGTAATGATACTTAATTTTAATTTCGTGTCCCGTTGATGAATTAGAAAAAATTGAAATTCAAAACTTATAAATTACGGGCTAAAAAAAAAAAAAAAAAAAAAAAATTGCAATTTCATTTATAATCTCTAATGACGATTCACGCATGCTTGCTCGAAGGGTGTTTGCAGGCATTCTGAAATTTTAATGATCCTCTTGGCGCTATGCAAAGAAAGGTAGCATGAATAATTGCATTCTTTTGGATTAAACATCTGTTATTCGTTTTAATTATTGTAGAAATGGGTTGTAGGAAGAAGGACAAATTAAAGTTAGCTTGGCTCTGGGGAATTGCGGTACCAAGTGTGACAAGAGTGTTTGGGTTCTGATGAGATGACTCTTCTTCACACTCTGATTGCGATAGTGTCCAGTTACACCTCGTTTCTTTCTTATCAATTTCCTCTTCTCAACCGTGATAGCCTTTGACTGGGAATTAAGAAAGTCGTTATCATTGCTTGGCCAGGTGACTGATTTACCGAGACTATCGGCTTTGAAATGTTAATTTAAAGAACAAAATCAATATATTTAAATAAGAAGTGTGGTTTTTGTTTCAGCGAAAGAAAGTGAAAAAAAAACGGCTTTCAAATTCAAAAAGTTATTTCTATTTCCAGGACATTGCTCTTGTTCTACATTTATTTTGGATAAACTGTTTGGGAAACTATATAAGTTATTTACGTATCGGGTTTATTCCCTTGCAAATTCACTTGGCTAAAATCAATTTGTAAACGAATTTATCGTTTTTTTCCCCCATTTATTTATTTATATGGTATTTCAAGATCAATATACTCCAGGGAGATCTTCCATTTGCTTTGATACTGTTATTGATCAGATCTTGGAAATGTAGCTTACCTCTCAATCTATTTGAAATCTATTTGACCGGGTGTTCATATCTAAAGAAATGGAATCTTATTTAACACGGTAATTTTCGCGCAATGTATTTGCTGAAGCAAGCAAGAATTTTTTTTATGGGAGTTGCAAGTAAATTTCATTTTCTACTTGCAGCTCTTGAGGGAAAAAAAATTGATTTTGAATTGTAAAATAGAAAAGGATATGGCTACGTCGTGTGTCCAATTGAATTTAGACTTAAAAAAAAAACCGAATCGGTTTCTTTTTGAACTTTCTCTTCAGAGATAATTTATTTTCAAAGATAATTTTCTTATTGTACTTTTAAAACAATATAGACCTTTAACTTAATTTAAAATTCAGAGAGAAAAAACAATCAACTGAATAATTTATCCTTTTTTCATCAAAAAATTAATTATGCATCAATCCGAGACAAATGAAAAGTATTTTATTAAATTAATTTTTAAAGATTTATATCGTGTAATCCTTTCATGCTCGTGAGGATTTCAATTTGTTTAACCAGGTTTAACCTATCAAGGCCAATTTCATCGGCGTGGAGATTCAGAATTTAATTTCACTGATATATGTACAACGTAATGACGAGCGACGAAATTATTATCATGGAATTCCTTCGTACTGGCCCGGAGTATATGGTTTTGGTTGCCTGGCAGCTGTGTTATAATCAGAAATGAGAACGCGGCGCTAAAGGCCACACGGCACAGCTGCTGTGGCTTGTGCTTCTGTTCTTTTGAAGCAGAATATTTTTGTGAATACATTCCACGGGAAAACAGTCGAAAAGACAATAAGCAGCAGGAGGAATGAAAAAGCTGATTCTATACTTATATTAACACATCTGTTTTGGATTTTCCAAATTGACTTCGTTGCATTACGTTGCGGTATTGCAGAGAAGTTAAGAAGAAAAACGATGACCGCAATCGGAATTGAGTTTTTGTTTCTTTTTATTGCAGTTTTATCTATAAGGCACTTGCCTCAAACGCTATTGCACTCAATTTCTTTTGTGATGATGCTTTTGTGGAGATAGTGAACTTATTATTTTGGGATTATTAAAGTGTAAAAAGTATGGGACTTTTGTACCCGCAGGGAGTGATATCTGATATTGCCGCTGTGTGTAAATCTTGTTTTATCAGCTTAGAGACAGCACCGACTGCACTTCGGATGTAATAGTAACTTTTTTCAATACTTTTTCTGTTAAGAGTTAAAGGTCTTAATCATGACGTATTTCGTAAAATTCTTGGGATCACGTATAGGGATGAGGATAAAGTTGGAGCCGAGCCGAACTTTAAATTAAGCACCGAAACTTACTAAAATCAATCGAAATTTTTAATAAAACTTTCAGAAGAAATCTAATTTATTTCTAGCCTGAAGGCGACCAATACATTGATTATTGTAATTTGCTAATAATGGATTATAATGTAAAATTTTAGGCCTAATAATTACAATCGTCAATTTTAAAATCAAAGTATTGTATTGTCTTTTAATAATATAATTCAGATAAAAAAAATTGAATTTTGGTATACAGTGTAGGGTATTACTTGTTTTATTAACTTCGCATTTATTTTCTAAACGTTTGTTTTGTTTATAACGAACTCTCGTATCTTTAGTGTATCCAAACCAAAATAAAAAAAATTTTCCTAGAAAAGACTTTTTGAGGTAAATAAAACTGAGACAAAGACAAATTCGAGGGGTCACAAGACAAAAGTGAAGATGGGATAATGGGAGTGAGTGCTTCATTTTACCTCTACCGTTTTATCTAAATAAGACTCCTCTAGACTCAATAAACTCTTAAAGTAAGACAGGTATGCTACTTGGGCTTTAGTGTGCAACTATTTATCATCGTCTATACAATGATTAATCTGCATTGCACTTGGGAGTTTTATTCGTTTCAATTCCAAGTTGTTTTCGAAAATTTGCGAATAGCTTTAAGGCGTTTAATGATGCGACAACATTCAGATAGTTTCCACCAATTAGAATTCCATTCACTAGAGAACTTATTGTTAAAATCGCAGGGTAAATGGATTGAAAAAAATCTGACAAGCATGAAAAATGACGTTGTTTTAAAGCAAATGTAAATGAGCAACAGTTTACTGTGTAAATTCAATCTTTTTACCATCTTCACGCTTTCTTATTCAATTTCTTTATATTTTCTTGAGAACAAAAGCGGATGACGCATTCAACCACTGCGTTTATTATACTTGTTTCACTTTTCAACCATTGTTTTAACATGAAAGACCAGCTAATGAAGTATAACCGTGGTGCAAAAACTCGATAGGCAAGTAATAATAACTAGAGCGTGGAAAGTAACTTCAAAGCTAAATTAATCCTTTTTGTTAAATTTTGATTAGTTTTGTTTGTTGTCATTAAGAAAAAAACTTTTCTATTCCCGAACCCCTAATGCGTTGCTCATCTTAATTATCTTTAGCATTCACACTCAGGAAAATCCGCCAATGAACTAGTAATTCTAAAAAAAACAATGCAGGAATTAAATGGCAAACGAAGTAAACGCTCAATCACCATCCACAGACGACAATAAATGAGCTTTAAGTACCTAGACCTAATCCTCGAGAGAATTTCCACGTAAATAGGCAAAAAAAATATTTACCACTAAAACCACGAAAGCAAAATACATGAAAAATATTTAAAAAAAACTTTATTCAAATTTGTTCGTTGTCACTGACCAGCGTGAAATAGGATTTCTCTTCTGTTGACCACTCAGGTATGGGTTATTTGAAGCGACAGGACTCAGTCAAGTGTTCGCGTTGCTTTTATTTTTGAAAAAGAAACAACTGATTTTATTGGCAACAGCTGTAAATAATTAATTTTGCATTACGTGGGGGTATAACGTAGTGGGTATGTGCAAGCAACGATATAAGATTCGAGTTGAAAGGAAAATGGCATTTTGAAATGTTTTCAAAACTCGTGGTTATTCATCTGTTCTGTTTGGCCTTTCACTCGAACGTTTACAAACCTCAACTATCATTGAAATCCAATATTTTGCGGGATGGACTAAGCTGTCAAAAGACATTTATGTCAATATATTGGTCAATTTATACCTGGATTTATTGTGATAACAGTATCGGGTGCAACTATCACTGTAACTAATTTGAGCTGTCAAGGAATACTTAAAATCGATAATGTATTTGATAGTAATCTTTTAATTTTCGAAAATTTAATCACTACGTGTTTGTGATGGCGAATTTTTAATTAGCCGCGAAAGATTTTTATTTACATTGGAATCCACCACTGTCCTTTGATTAATTTTAATTTCACGATATTGCTCTCGGTTGTTGTGAATTAATCAAATGTTCGAAGCGTGAAAGAGCGTGCTTGTCTCTAGTGAGTCATAAAAAGAAAGCATTATCAATATTAAATAAATTTTCAACACTTTTCCATGTTTTTTTCATTTAAGAGGACTAAATGAAGGAACAATTTCCATTTACTGTTAAGTATCTATTTTTAAAATAGCTTCCGCACCACCTTTAGGTAACTAATTGCCACTTAGAAATCCGGCAAAAACACCCGTCTATCGCTTTATTGATTGCAAGAATGTCACATTCTTTTTTATTTTTCATTGAAAATAATAAACCTGTCATTGGCAAAAGTGATTGCTGTTTTTTTTGGCTAAAATTTCAAAAGTTTGTGGTAAACCAATATCGTAAAAAAAAAATGTTTGTAACATAAAACAAACTCTATAAAAACATAAATTGCCTATTTCCAAGTATCAATAAACAAATTTCGATTTCCGTTACTCCCACTCCGGAATAAAATTCACAAATTAACTTTTACAACACAAATATTTACCCCAACCTGCAACATACGCGTAATTAAAATATTAAATTCGGAAATCTCGCTTCTTTCACGCATGCAAAAAATGCAAATACTGTACGTTGTGATTGTCATTACAGTATTCTCAATTAAAGGAGCGTGCAAAAATAAGCAACAGGTTGGCGCTGAAAGGGAATTTAAATTAATTTACCTGCTAAAGTGAAGCAAATGAGCAGTCCGCAAAACACTGCCCCGCTAATTCGCAGTAGTAATTCACCCCAGTTGAGCGAATCTTCCACCGTTGTTTCATTTCCAAAGCGAGATAAGGCGAAGAGTTCATCCGTTTCCTCCGTCTCCATCTGAGAAGTAGCTGGAGCCAAACTCAACAAGCTAGCTTAAACCTGTCATCAGTCACGTGACCTTACTTTTTGAATATCAACAGTCTTCGTGTGCATCCACAAAAAGATATTAACCCACTTTATCTACTGGGCGTCGCCGTTAACACCGTCAGATACAACGTAAACACATAAAGGACACGTCAACTCACACCAACATCTTCGAACTGACTTTTCATCAACATTGATAATAAGTTTGCCACCGTATGGCGCTTTTCTTGTAACCAAATTTTTTTCTCCCCCACATACTTTCCCCAACACTTTTTTGAATTTTGTTTTCTATTATGACCCGAGTGCTTTACGTCTAATCGCATTGGCAAAGCCGACGCGTTCGTCCCATCTCGCTCAAGCCGAGTGATGAAGCTTGTTGGCAGGCGATAGTGGAGCATCCGTCCGTTGCACGAGAGGCTGCATCTCTTGTTGTCATAGTAACCTGATTTCACTAGCGCACTCTGACGAACGTTACGGTAAGATGGAATTAAGAATCCATCGCCCAAAACTGAATTAAACTTATGCATACTTCATGTGCGGGATTTAGATTCATTTCATTTTTGAATGATTTTTTTTTTTTTGGTTTATTTTGTCGTATGTTGTTATTTAACTTTTCTCCCTACATGTTAGTTTACTTTCAGATTGCAATTTTTTTCTGCTAATAATTAAATAGATAAAAAATGTTTAATGAAAGCGGGAATGTAATTACTCAGACGTAGACTTCAAACGTAGCTATGGGATTGGATTTCAAAGCTGGTGAAAGGGTCTACCAAGGATAGAAAAATTGGAGATAAAAAATCTATTTGCGGTTGCATCTGACCTAAAATTTAAAAGACGGTTTTAAAAAAAAAAGTTGATGGATTTTTAAAAAAAAATGTATTTTTTAAAAATATGTCACATGGGATGAACGATTAAAGCTTAGAAAAGTAAAGAAAAATAGACACTTTTATTGATAAATGTTGTGTGGGTAGAATAAGAAGCATCTAATTAATAACTTTGTGAAAGCAAATAAAAGGTTTGCTGATACTGTGATGGGATGAAAAACGATCGATAATACACCGGAAATTTAGTCTAGGAAAGAAATCCTATTATAAAACAACAGGATCTGGAGTGCGATGTTTGCACAAAATTTCTCATCTGAAGTATTATTATTTTTTACCTGCACTGAAAAGAAAAGTTTAATAGTGGTAAATTCGAGAAACGTGATGCAGATGCAGTTAAAAGTAAATTGGAAACGTTTGTACTGTAATAAATGCAGTGTGATAAGGGAAGGGAGGGGAATACAAGTTACCAATTTGAACCTACTTGTGATGTTGGACCACACGGTCTTGTCTTCATTAACAAGACATGTTAAGTACACAAAGTAAAACAAACACAAGACAAGCATTGCACGTTAATGCGGAACAATTGGGCGAAAATTTTAAATCTGAGGTTTGTAAACACAAAACTGAAAGGCACTGCAAGTACTAATTGACTTAAAACCACGTTTATAATGGTAGTGTAACCAAGGGTTATTGAAAGATGAAAAAAAAAACAACTTGGAAATTAGATTTAAATATCACTTGAATCGATTGATTGATTTTCTTCCTTTTCTTCCCTGAGGAAGAAGTACGCGGTTGAGTGGAGTTCAAATTATGAATAAACAAAGCTAATAAGGTACTTGGCAAAAATATTTTCTGTTTTGGATAATAAATAAATGCGATTTTCAACTGAAAATTCTTTTCATCTACAGTACGTGTGACTCGTGCAAACTTCTATATCTCTTAACGACAGGAAATGAAACGTGTAATCACTTTTGAATTTCCATGTTTAGGTGAAGGAGAAATCAAAGTTGTTGCCGAAAGAAAAGACTTTCGCTAACGACTGAAAAGAAGTGACGTGTTTCATGATACACTTAAGTGGTTTTCAAAGTAAAAATTTGTCAGGAAACTTAATGTGAAGTGTAGTGGAATATGAAAAGTTCACAGTGAATAAGAATGTGGACAACCCATTACCGGGGTAAAATTAGATTGCAAGTGGGAGTAATTCAATGGATTATTGCCTTTCACAAAACGCACTTTGCACCACAAATTCATTTTGACTGCAGCTGAAATGGACTTTATTTCGGATTATACTTGGTTGCTTTCAATTCTACTAATTTAAATTGAATATTGTTAATTAATATAATGTAATTAATTTAAAAAAAATTATTTGTTGTAATTTAAGTTTTTACTCTCCCGTCAACTTTTATTAATTTTCCGAATTAAACTTTTATGAACGACATTAGATTTGAGCGTTATTGTGAAGCTGACCGGCTAAAAGGTCGATTTTTACCTCTTTTTTCATTCCACACATACTCGCGGTGGAATTTATAGATTTCTAGCTTTTCGTCCTCTCTTACGTAGTCAAACCACGGATAAAAATTCCCATTTGAGACTTATATAATATTATTGTGGATCACATCTACCATAAAGCCAGAAAGGAAAGCGTAAAAAAATGCATCTTTTAAAGAATTGTTTTACTATTGATTTCTCGAGTTTCTTAAAGAAGTCGGTTTATTTCACTTTGATGTTGACGGAAATTTGTATTGTACGGTAAAGAAACGATAAAAGTTATATACTCTGTAAGAATAAAAGTTGCATTACCATACAGAAAACATTAAAAATCACAAATATTCAAGCAATGTTTTATCTCATTTCAGGTTTAGTTTTGGTACTACCAGGTACTACCTAAAAAGTTTCTAAATAAATGATACGAAACCTCATGGAATGCTAAAACATCTAATTTTGATGCAGAGCCTGTACATTGGTCAGAGAAAAGCTTAGATTTTTGTTTTAATGGACACTGTCCTAACTCATGAGAGTTGTATCGGAATCTGTGACATCTTAGCAGATAAATCCTCAAAGCTGATAAGGCTTAAGACGAAACTGTCTCATTTTGTCAATGCCCCAAGTTGTTGTTTATCACCGACAGTTACACGTCATCTTTAAGTCTCTCTTTTCTTTTCTCATTCTTTTTCTGAGGCTACCGTGTTTATTTAAGCAGCTTTATTAATTCGAATTTGTGCATCGAATCCCTAGACTCATTTATCTGGGAAAAAGATATAAAATTAAATTACCCAGAGAAATTTCATTTGGTCAATGGGGGACGCAAATAAACCTAATTTATCGCAGTAAAACAGGCGAGTTAATGCGATAAGAATGTAAATATTTGTCACACGATTGAAATATATATTGTGTGCAATTACTCGACATGTTTCTTCTCGCTGTATACAGTAACTTGCCTTTGATGTATAAACGGGAAGGAAGAAAGAACGTATTTTTCTAAGGAAAATCTCGTTGATTCAAAGTCTCCTAAGACTTACAATGGTTTGCAAGCAATGTTGATTTCCTCGGAGACATTACTTCAAAGAACATTCATTATGCAACTTACATTTTGTAATGGTCGAAAGAAATGGGAAAAAAACCAAACCGACAGCTTCTATAATGCATTTCGATGATTGTTGCGAATGTGTTGCAGTTTTTAACCTCAGGGGAAAAGACTGTCCTTGATTTTTCGAAATTAGCTATCACGTTTGTCAATTGCAGATTTTCACAAAACGTGACATTTTTACTTAAAATATTTATTGCAACGATTTTGCATAGGATGCGTGCAGCGTGAAATGTGCTCTTGTATTTCTGGAAACATTTTATAGTAGTCTTTTACTTTTTTCTTTCTTTTTTTTACTTTTTTTTTTATACCTTGACGTTTGTCACTTGTCTTGTTTTCTCGGTTCATTGGAGCGCACTTGTTATCCGTGAGTGGAATTCTCATTGGAAAACCTTTCAATTCTTGTAAGAGCAGCATTCAATACTTCTAAATAAACTTGAAATTTATACACGGTGAGTCATTTGAGCTTGTTTATACATGTCCTATATGCTCGATTATTTATTCAAAGACAAGTACAGAATTTTAACTCGTTAAACAGAAAAGTTGATTTTTTAAAGCTTCTATAATATCTTTCCTAAATGTTATTATCGCAGATTTCAGTTTAATGTCACAAACCGTAACTATATGAATATTTTATTTTGATGGATAAAGTGTAACTTATGTAATTATATTATTATTGGAGCTTAAATATACACGTCATGTTGTTACAAATCTTAAAGAGTGTATAAAGATTTTTACCAGTTAAAAATTAATAAAAAGTTACCGACATTTTATAAAATAATTTTCTTTATTCATTTTCATTTATACATACAAAAAGCATTTATCATAATAATCACCTCGAATCAGTTAAAGCAGTAGTTTGATTCTTTAACAAGATAAACTTCTGCTTTAGCCGAATGATGACCATCAAGCTGGGCTTTCCGAAAACTCGAAGTCTGCGACGTTCGTATCTTTTCTCCTTGCGTTCGTTCCAGATTTGGCGAAACTTACAAATTTCTCTCGTTAACCTTTCCTCGGGCTAATGAAAAATAATAAAAAATTATCGATAGTCAACTTAAGCGAGAAACTGAATAAACAACCTTGTCTTTATAGTCTTCCGTTTCATCCTCTCGTACAAATCTGTTGTCATACTGAACTGCTTCGTTTTCTAATTCCCTATACGTAAATAAAACTATTTTAAAGGTGATTTTACAAGGAACTCTAGTCGCTAGGAGATATTTTAGCACAACTTGCTAAGTGCATTCTGCTTTATTAAAAATTAATTTGTTAGAAAATTTTTAAAAATGTCGATTTTTTTTTCTTCTTTTCTTTTCTTTTCTTTTCTAAAAATGCAAATGTAAATAGACTTTGTTCAAATTTTCGTACATCGCTGTATTCTCGGGTTGCACGCCGGTAGCCATGTCGTTCTCCTTCTCCAATTCCTGTATTTTGTGGTCATTTTCCAAAAGCGGCACGGAAGATGCGAGGTTTGAGTAGGCTACACTGCCAGAAGTGGCGGTGAAATCCATTTTCTCCGGATTTTCCATCGTTCCCAACTTGAGATTATTTTCCCCTTTGTTCTTCCAACTTCTAAAAAAAAAAATAATAAGAATGTTAAAAAAAAAAAGTTTGAAGCAAATTTTAATTTTTAGTCCTATTTTTTTTTTTTTTGATCCTAAAACTTTAAAAAGTAGAATTCCTAAGAACTAAAATGCCGTATAAATTTCTAGAAGCAAATTCTTATTTTTCTCACCAAAATTTTACAGAATTAAATCGACTTTGTGTCCATATAAACTCAAAAATACCCCAGCTACAACTAATCCATGATTAGAATTCTAATTCGAAAATGTAAATGGCTCGCTAGTCGCTTACCAGCACACAGCCCCTCTAGCGGTGATTTTATTTATTATAGTCCCTCACGCGCTT
>JAQFZP010001284.1:0-20678 GCA_034695745.1 Geophilus truncorum | reverse complement strand
TTATGCTTACGCATGTCACCGGAAGGTGGCGCCATCTTTCAAAAAAATTCATTTTTAACATTTAAAAGCTGTTATTTTAAAAATCTAACTGGATTTCAGTTACAAGTCGTTAAATGTGGTTTAAAACAGTTAAAATATATGCAAATTAGGTAAATTAAGAAACCGGAACTTATGCAAATGAATGGAATTTGGAATTTAAAACGATATTTGAAAAGTGTATGAAATTGGGGCGCAAACAAATTTACCCACAATGCTCCAGTAATTAAAAATGGCTCCCCTGTAATTAGCAGACGGCTTTGTTACTGACAAGAGACGGGATTTTTGTTTCGTAAGCAACAACTCGGGTCGAATTCACTCGTCTGTCTAATATTGATGAAGAAGTGGACGTGAAACAACGGATTCCATGAAGGTAAATAAGTCGGGAGAGGGAATGGGGAGAATATTCCCGTTTCGGGGGGTAGAGAAATGGCGATGAATTGAAAATGGGCTTTTGACATTAAAAGATGGAAAATTTTCATAACCAGTTCGAGAGACGTAATCGCGTGCGGTTAAGTAGTTTGGTAATTATCCATTACTTTGGCTGTTTTAAAGCGACATTGTCGACTTAATCTGATTGGTTGGCGACATTTTTTGCTGGGTTAGTGGGGAAAAAAAATTCACAAACGAATCGAGCGCTGATTTTCAGGGCCGGTCGCATCTTTATATTTTACCAGAATCCATGTTCGGTTATCCCGAGTTAGTTTTCTTCATGGGGGTTTTATCACGCTTTTTCTCTGGGTTTTACAGGGTTTGTGCGGTGTCAAAAGTTAGTTTGGAAGTTGAGATTTTTTTTTTTTTTTTTGATGGGTGAAAAAAAAACAAAGTTTGGTTTTTTTTATTTTTTTGGTTGGATTCGGAAGAATTTTTTTTTTTTTTTTGATTTTATTTATTTATTTTTTTTTTTTGTAGATTTTTTTTTAGATTGAGATGTTAAATGTGTGGTGAAACTCGTGAAACGTGTGTCTAATTGGCTTAATTTTAGGATTAGGGAGTTTTGGGATTTTGTACTTGGTTTTGTATGATGAGATTTTGTTTTGATTTGTGGTTTGACATGTTTTAGGTAAATAAATAGATTTTTTTCTGATGAGTTGTTTGTTAGTGAAGTGTTTATTAATTTTGTGTTTGTTTTGGAGTAAGTTTTGGTTTGTTATTTGGCATTTTGAGGTTTTTTGATTGTGTATTGTATGTTTTTGTTGGGTTTTGGTGAGTTTTGGTTGATCAGTGGTTGAAATATGTGACTTTTAGGTCAATTCTAGGTCAAGTTATTTGAGTTTTTATTCAGTTTTGTTTGGATTTTTATGTGTTTACTGTTAAACGAAATGTTTTAAATTTTTGTGTGGAGTTTTAGTTAAACGTGGTTAAATTTTGTTGTAAAAAACTATAATTTTAGGGAAGTATTTGTCTAATAACTTGAAATTTGAACAAAAATTGGGCAAAATTTGGAGTTTTTGGTTAAAATTGATCAAAATAAATAAAATATAAATTTGATTGGTTTTAGTCAACTTTATAAACTTTTACACAAATTTTGATCAAATTTAGATTTAAAAAATTACATAATTTTGAAAATTTAAATAAAATTGATTAAAAATAGAACAAAAATATCACTTTTGGCTATAACGTGCTAAAAATCAGATTAAATTCACCCTTATTTAATCAAATTTGTAAACCTATACACAATTTTTGCTCAATTTGACTCAATTTTTCAGTTGCAAGTCAAAACCTGATGAGAAAATGAACTTTTTGGTCAACTTTTATTTTAACCTTTCTGCCCCACACAAAACAAAACAATTCAAACTCCAAACCAACAAAAATAAAATATCTACACTTAAACCTTGAAAAGTGTGGGTAATTTTCTGCTAAGGACTTTTATAGGGTCAAAATTTGAACTATTTTTTTCCTGAGATTATCCAATTCAGACTTTTAACCCTAGTTTTTTTTTGTGTCTCACTCAACACATTTCTTTCAGCTTCAACCCATTTTTTCATAACAGTGAAAATCTAAGATTCCATTTTTTTCTCTCCATACACAACATTTTTTTCTATTTATAAACATGTTATTCAGTGAAATCTGGGATAAAAGCTAAAAAAGAAAAAAATATTTTCTAGGAGCTTAAATGCATTTTCCCATCCATTGACTTATTGAATTTTCATATATATTTACATAAATTCTTAGTTTTGCATTTTTTTTTCAAACAAAATCAATTTTTTTTTTTATACACAAAGAGTGGTTCAAAGCAATATTTTTACCCATGAAAAAATACACTTTGAATGTAATAAGTTTGTATTGATTTTTCTCTTGTTTACATTCACTTTACCATTGAAATTTTTTTTTAAATTTTAGTTTCCTTTTTATACAATTGCAAGATATGTTAAGCTGGAGATGATGGTAGGCTGTAGGTATAATTTTTTAAATTTTAGAAAAATTGAAATATAAATTGCCAAATAAAATTGAAATTGAGAAAAATTGAAATAAAATTTGAAGGTTTTTAATAATTTATATTCAATTGTAATGTTTTTATGTTTCAAAGAAAAGTTACAGCTTTTACAAAAATTGCAGTTTTTTGCCATGATTTTATTCGAGAGCGACTTATATTCGATGAAGTTGTGTGTTTCTAAAATCCCATGGTTAGAACAACATTATATTATTAATTTACCTCAAACATTATAAAATATAATTATTATAATTATAAAATAAAATGCAACACAATACAATACAAAATTTTAAAAAAATTAAAAAATTGCAGTGTTTTGCCATGGGGTTTTTTATTCGAGAGTGACTTATATTCGATGAAGGTGTTGTATTCTAAAATCCCAAGGTTAGAACAACGTTATATTATTAAAATACTTAAACATTATAAATTATAATTATGAAATATAATACAAAATTTCAAAAAAAAATATTCAAAATTCAACACACAATCTGCAAAAAAATTAAAAAAAATTATTAAAAGTTTGAAAAACTAGGCCTAAAACAAAAAAAAAAGAAAAACCAATAAAATATTAACCCCATTATTTTTTCCCACATCCTAACCTTTCCAACCCAACTCTCCCCTTTTCCTCCATCACCAACTGAAAAAAATATTCAAATTTTAACCCTAATATTCTACCACCACTTAATAAACAACTAACAAAAAAAATTACATCATCCAGCACTAAACCCTAAAAATCACATAACAGAAGCCTTAATCTCCTTAAAATCTCTAATTAAACCCATACAACCTCGAACCACGCAAAAACTACACATACATCAAAACCTGAAAAAAAAATTTTAAAAAAATAAAATGAAATGAAAACGAGGGCAAACTTATTATCTACTTTACCGTAACACAAGATTTAACATTTTATATAATCATTACAAACTTTTTTTTCAAACACATACATACATACAAATTTTATTCTAATTTCATACCCTAGAGGTCTTCGCCCGCAAAAAAAAAAAAAAAAAAATTACAGCTTGTCTTCACAAAGTAGGATAAGTCGGTGTGAGATTGAGGAAAATACTTTTTAATTGAAAGTCACGTACCAACAACTACGTAACTTAATCCTTATCGTATAAAATAACGTGAATATCAATGCACTCTATAGATGAATTCAATTTCCAAAAAAAAAAAATATAAATAAATAAATGAGTGTGTTCTGGGTTTTGCTGTATGAGTAATTTTTAATTTTTTTTTTTTTTTTTGTTAGGGGGGGGTAGAGGGTAGGTGGGGGTGAGATGGGTTTGAGGGGATAGTGAAATTAAAAATTTACATAAAAAAAATGGAAGCATAAATTTGAAGAAATGGATTTTGTAGAACAAAGATTCTTTTGAGTTTTTTTAACAGCTCCCTCTGTGGGTTGAATTCTCATGATAAATCTTGAAATATCACTGAGAAATGTTTACATGGAATTTTAATTGCTGTGATTAGGTGTAATTGGTTAAACCTGGTTTTATTTTCTTTTATATTTGTTTTATGGGTTTAGTCTTGGTCAGAAGTTCAGAAAAATTATTAAAGAATTATAGATATAGAGGATTTTTTATTTTATTTTATTATATTTTATTTATTTATTTTTTTTTTTGTTTGTGAGATTAAACAATTTTTTTGAGAAAATCAATTTTCCCATAAAAAGCCATTAAAGTGAGACTTGATCCATACTGTATATAATTATTGAATTAGTAATTAGGAGTAGATAATGGTACTCTTAAGTAAATAACATTAAAAAATTTGATACTTAATTTATGGCTTTTGATCTATCTATAAGAGAATAAAAAAATTAATTTTATATTTATTAAGTCCAAATTTCATCACTAGGGAACAAAGTATTTTATCAAGAAAAGTGGCCGGCCATCTAAACAAAGCGGGAAGAAAAACGAGAACTCTAAAATGACAAAAAGTGAGGAAAGAAAGAAGAGATAACCATAGTTCCTACTTGATCTCAAGTAATAAGCCGAAACAGGTGAATTTACCTACAAAATGTTTTGATAGCATCAGAAACAAAAAACAGATTTGCTTTTGCTATTATCCTATTAGTCCTGTTTAACTTGTTAGATGCAGACATGTGTTATCACTCAAGTGAAGCATCTTCCATTGTGCACTGCTGTGTAACAAAGCTAGATGTCACAGTGGTCACTAATGCATTAAATCATGCATGATGACCAGTATTAAGGGATAAAAATCACAAGTTGCTTTTATAATCTGAATTTAAACTTGTATTCCATGTTTTATTTTTGGCTGAATAATTTTTCTGTATTGCAAATTGTGGCTAATTAGGGCTTAAATTATTCAGCCAATCAGTGAAGCTCTTTACTCAGTGTAAATAAGATAGAATTATTATGAACCCACCCTACTGAATGTAGTTAGCCTTTTGTGTAACCTCTTTCCTAGTATTTTATTATCATTGTGTTAAAGTTATGGGGTCAATGAATTCTTGAAGGAAATGAACACGTGCACCACCACCTCTGATTATCACATTTTACGAGCATTTTGAAAAGTGGTTAAAACAGTAAAAGTTTTACAATATTTATCGTATTTTCTCAAATAGTGCCTCCAATGGTTTATTAACAAAATTTTTTCATACGGTATTTTAATTTTTTATTTAAAGGTGTTGAATGTTGATTTTAGCATTATTATTGCTAAAAGCAATGCTAAAACAGTGTTAAGAACTGCTATGTAACTGTACGTAGTCAAAAACATGTGTTTTGAATGTTTTTAATTAATTCGGAGATGCGTTAATTGAAACCCACGCTTTATTTGCAATCTAGGCGTTATTTGAGATGCTTTTGAAATTGCTAAGTGACTAATAGTGTACTGTATTTGCTAAGTTAAATGAAATAGCTCTGTAATTTTACAACAGTCAAAATGTGAATTTTTTGTTTATTTTGTTAAAATTTACAATGAAAAAAATTGGATACTTATAATTATAAAATAAGAACGTCTTTATTTTATTATATTGCTATTTTTAACTATTTTGAAAATTACCATTTGGTAAAACTTTTTTTTTTTTTTTTTTTTTTTTTAATTTATGAATAAAACCAACATAAAACACCTGTGGATGAAAAAACATTCTATTTTCCTTTAACTCAAGCAAACATCGAGCGTTAAGTTAGAATTACAAACGTAGCGTGCAAACGAGGAAAAACAAAAATTATCCCTGATATAATTACTATTATTACAAGTAAATTTTTTCTTTATTTGCAAATACAAGATAAAATTTTTAAAATGGTGGAGAAAAGAGGTAAAAGTTGTTAAACCTAATTTAGACCTTTCCATGGGTTTTTGCCTTCCGTATAAGGCGAAGAGTTAGCTGAAGTAGGTTAATTTTGTTCAATTTATACATTTAGATGTTAATTAGGTTAAGTTTTATATCGGGAAAAAGAAAAAAAAATGGTGGGCTATCTAGGACTGGTTACATAATCTTTACGTAACCGTGTGAATATTTTTATTTTTTTATTTTTCAATTTATTGTTTGAAATTAAGGGAATAAATTACGTTTTATGGTTGATTCGTGGTTAAGATTGAGGCCGTTGGACTTGGGGAAAGGAAAAATTAATATTTTTATTGCAAATAAATAATTTGGTTGATTAAGGTCTACAATTGGAAATTTGGTAGTAAAATGAAGTTATTTGGGTTTTGACATGTTTGTTATCGGGCATCTAAAATTTCTTGACCTCGCATGTCATTTCTGATCAGCACATTAATTTCGTTTGCCTTGAGATTTTTTTTCCTCTCTTTCTAAGTTCATGGTTATTTATGAATTAACAATCTGATTAGGCTAATGAGGTGTGGTTATTGTGTGGCTCTCTTGATTGGTTTAAGAGTAGTAGCGGCCACTTTAAGGGCTTAAGAGTCGTTTGGGAAGTTGAAGGCATTTGGTTGCTAGTTGTTATCAATTTAATTAATGGTAGATACAAATAATTTAATTGCAGATAGGGAAAGTTTAAATTAAGTTTGAAGTTAACAGGCTTGGAGTTGTGGTTTAGTTTGGTCTGGGAAATTGAAGCAAAGAGGAATTGAAGTTGAAATTGAAATCAAGTTTTTTTTTTAAAGTTCAGTCTTGCAGTCTTGGGGAGTAACGTATCAAAAGGAACGCGTTACTTTTTCTAAGAACTTCCTGCAAAAACGACATTCTGTAACGAATTTCGGTAAAAAGTTACTTTTTTTTAGTAACGAATGAAAATTACCGTTTATTAATTTTATAATTAACTAATTATTAATTATTGATTAGTTGGGTTAAGTAGATGGATACTGTGTTTTGTTTACTAGTAAGGTTTAGTGAAACACATGTCTGGTTGGTAGTGCCAGTGGTGAAACTAGGAACTAGCAACAACCTTGTTTGCATAATCATTAATAAAATAAAAAAAATCTTTAAATTTTTTTTTTAATTAAGTAACTTAGGTTTCTTTAGTTACCTTTTGGTAACTACTTGGTAACTAATCAGTTGCAAAGTTACTCGATAAAAGTTACTTTAGAGTAACTTCTCCAAGACTGTTAAATTACTTCAGGTGATTTTTTTTTTTTTTTTTAAATTAAGTGGAAAATTTTGGCAATTTTACATGTTATTATCGTATTATATTTCAATTAGCTTTCATTAAACAAAAGAATTTACTCATAAAATGTTTGAGTTTACTGCAGTTAAATAAAATGGTCAGTTAAATAAAATGATGTCAATAAAATTGGTTCAATTTTGAAAAATTCACAGAAAACATCATCATCCAGCCTATATGACGTCAGACGTCAAATCTCTTAACGAAGATTAAGAAATTTATTTATTACAAGGTTTCAGTTATATAGAGAAAAATTAATGCAAGACATGATTTGACTATGTCATAATAAACATCAGGAAGGCTGTGCTAAATACGCTCTAAATTCTGCAGTGAAGCCTAAGAGAATGAATGTAATCTCTTGTTCAGTAGGCCCAGATGACTGATGGAGGATTAATTGAGACAAGTTAACTGTATTTTACGTCATTTTAACCGACAGGTGATAACTGAATTAATTTTTGGTATTGCTAGTGAATTATTCTGTTTAAAGAATTTTGTGAAAAGATGGAAATGTGTAGGAGTTTGAGATGTGTTTTATGTCTTGTTTTCAATATGGTTTGACATTTCCTCGTATCCATTCAACGTAATCATGTGAAAAACAACTTTCAGTAATTTGTAACTGCCATCGTCTTAGAATTAAACGCACTTTTAATCACAACACATTAAAGTATCTCACTGAGATTGGTTTATGCTGATTTGCATATAAAAATTCTAATAATTTGCTGCTTTTTCTTCAGAAACTTTATAGGCTTAAGAATAGGTCTAATTTGTAAGTTTATATATTTTCTTTTACATTTAAGTCTATCAATTATGTTTTTAGTTTTGGCCTTTTATCATGTTTTTATTGCTATTTCAGTCTTCTTTGTTAATGTCTTAGCATATGAATTCATGACTATTATTATAAGTTTTCTTTATACCGGTACCTGAAATTCATTGTTTACCTGAGCAAAGCAACATTACTTTTTCTTTTCTTCTTTTATATCTATTAAAAGGTGTATTCTAGAAGTATAAATTCACTCATAAATTGAAGTTATTAACAAAAAATGTTTAGTGCTGTGATCAGATTGTTTAATATGTCATTAACAACACCTATTTAAACGTACCGGTATTCATTTTTAAAAATTATCAAAATGTAAATTACTTTTTTACAAATTTACAAAAGTTTGAGTTTAGGGTGTTGCATAAATATAAATCCACTTACATTTTCTTCACATTTTAGTCTTTAGGTTTCTCTACGGCTTACAGTACTTCTAATCCATATCAATCATTGTTGTATTGAGCCAAATATCTTGTTAAGAGAAATTAGAAATTAATAAAATGTTTCAGAAATGCAAATTATTCATCTTGGAGATATCTCAATTTAATACCGACTACTAAACTCAAATTTAGAATGAGTCAATCTTAAATCTCAGTCTTGTTTATCTTATTAGCATCAAACCTTTCTCAAAATTAGAACTAAACTTGAAAATCTTGACATAACAGGTTTACTGACTTTACCCCCTGGATTCAGCAACGGTTCCGGCAACTGAGAAATGCACATCATTTCTGGACATTCAAGTGTCACCGACTTGCCTGTTTTCTCTTGACTTATAGTACACATTGTAGGTCAAGGCTGAATTGATGTCTCTTACTTATCCAAGTCAGAATTTATTATAAATTTTACTGCAGACAAATGAAAGTTTTATAGTAGTTTTGAATGGTGTTTTTATTGTAGGGTTCTTCACTTGTTAATGAGAGGTTTAATGCTGAATTACATAAAGTCTTCTACTGTGATTGTTTTGTGGTTGGCTTACTGGTATAAGTACTATTATTTGTGCCACAAGTTGGAGAAGTATTTCTTTCTATTAATTGTTAGTTTCACTGACCCACCATTTTCCTTGTTGTTGTTGTCGACCAAGCACCGGCAAACTACATTTTATCAAATAATTTATTTTTAACTACGAGATTTGACAAGCAGAAAATCAGTTTTTTTTCATCGCTAGGTAATTTAGTCGAATCCTGTTATAATGAAGCTCAAGGGACCGAAAAATTTGTTTGTTATAACGAGGATTTCGTTATATCGAGACGAATTAGTGCACGATTGACCTAGATGGGGATTTGAAAATCGTTTGTTATAACGAGGATTTTGTTGTAAGCGAGTTCTTTATAACGAGGTTGGACTGTAGTTGATGAGTTTTGAATTTATTAATGACAATTTGAATGCAATAGAAATACTATTAATCATTTTGCATATTTCCCGGTGTTATTTATATGTAATTATATGCATATATCAAAGAGTAAACGTTCTCATAAATTTTATATTTTAATTTACCGTACTGATTAATAATTTAAAAAAATAAATAAATTGTTTTGTGAAACTGTCAAACGAAAGGGTCGTTTTTGTATCCCACTCCAATCTAAATGTGCATTTTTACTTAGACTACTTTTCAAATTTGTGGGAGAAAAATTATTCGCTTTCACTTTGTAGTTAGTGCTATAAAAATGCAAACAAAACAATTGTTCCCGGAAGTATTTTTACTCTCATGAGTTTTTAATGGGGTTGTTGTTGAATTTTTAATTTTGATTGATTTTTACTTGTCACATGTTGTCTGGCGAGAGATTTCTATCACTTGAATCTATACAGTTAACTAGAACATACAGAAACGCACGAGTTTTGTTTTTGCGTCATAAAATTTCTCGCATTGTTGAGTTGTGCACTTGAAAATGGTCAATTTTGCGACTATTTTTCTCACGGGAACATAAAAAATCGTGTAAGTGAAAACGCACCTTAACAATTTTGATGTGATTGTGTGAGTTGATGTCACTCAAAGTTTTATTGGGGAGATGACGTTTTTAAGATGCTGGCAAAGTCAAATTAATAACATATCCGAAAACTGTAAATAATACAATTTTGACATAGCAACAGCGACTCAGTTTCTTGTTATACATTTAACGCAAAACAATGTGCTAAAATGTCTTGAAAGCATTAAACCAAAATGGCAGAACAATTGATTTGTTCGACAGTTAAGTTTACAACATGTTGTAAACTAAACAATATTTCAAATTATAAGTAATTTCATTGGTTGGCACAGAAAAATGCTACTAAAATAATACTACAAGTATTTAAAAAAAAATTCTAGAAAATTAGCTTTCGTTAAATTTTTAGTAAATTACGATTTTATTGCTAATTTGTAATATTGTAATTTACAATATTGTTGCTAGTAACGTTGTTGTTTAGTAATAATTTTAGTGAATATCTCCAGGATACTGTGAAATACAACTGTATGAAACACGTGATTAATTCTATGCACGAAAATGATATTTCCCGTCTGTTTTTTTTAGTTAGGCTATACCACTACATAGAAATGGTAAGTAAGGCTTATGAAACATATATTCGGAATAAGCAGAAAAACAGACGGTATTTATTTATCTATTGATTTATTTTTAATTTGTTTATTTATTTATTTATTTATTTAAATTTAATTAAATTTTGGAAAAATACTTTACTTTTTGTTCTCTAATGGGAAACTCAAGAAGATTGGCATATTTTAGGCTTATGTTTAAATTTATGTTTTTTTTTTTTATTTTTTTAATTCCAATTTCCTTAAAAGTGTATAAAAAATTTTCCCAGTCAGTAATTTCTATTTCATGTGCATAAAGAATTTTTTGCATTTTAAATTGTCAATAATGCAGGCAGTTGCCACTAGATAGAGCTTGATTTCTGTAAAAATTATGTTTTTTTTTTATTTTTTTTTATTTTAGGGTGACTTGTATTGTATTTAAATTACAAAAGATTTCAGTGATGAGATTTGTTTTTCTTTCAGCATTTTTTTAATTTTAGCAACTGAAATTTAGCTAATACGATACATTAATTGATAAATTACTTAATCAGTTTCTAGACATTTTAAATCGAAACCCGATTACAGAATTAGATCGCTATAATGGGATAGAGTTTTTTCTTTTATTTTTTTTTGGAAAATTGACATATAACGTATACTGTAACGTTAACGTATAAATTATAAACTGCATGTTAAACATAAGTTCAACAACGAATTTTATCAGTTATAATTATAAAACTGATTGTTGCTTATGTTCCCGCAAAGTCTCTAATAAATACCATAAATACCAAATTAAATTTACAAAATGTATTGAAAAATAATTTATTTTTGTGAAATATTAGGGAAAAAATTGTGTTTACAATTTTTTCGTCAAGGCTGCAATTATGCATATCATTTCACTATATATTTTTTCCATCAATTATTTTACCCCTGCAACACATCATCTGATATACCATATTTATTCATTCTATTAGGAATGCCTAGAAAAACTATAGTGATGCTATGTAATTGTTGTCAGCAATTAATTTTTTAAAAAAATTGTAACAAACAGAATCTTGTTAAATCATAATTGAAAACTTTGGGTATTGTAAAGATTTCTAACTACTGAAGTTTAGTGGCATTTGAACAAAAATTGTAGTTGCTATGATTTATTGAGGCAATTTTAGACCCATAAATCCAATTCAAAAATGTTTCTAGAATAATTGAACGTTCTAAATCTGTTTAGTTTTTAATTTTTCTTTCACTAAAATGAAATTTATAGTTTTCTAATACTTTAAGTCATAAATTATATAGTTGATTGTTTCTTATACTGACTTACGTAAAATCTGAAAGATATACAACTTTAAGTTATACTTGAAAGGTGATTTTAATTGGACCGCCTTTCGGCCTTACGTTTCATTTCAACCAGATTTGTTCTATTGTTTTTTTAATTACATACATGTTTTATTTCCTTAACATGAGTCTAACATTTGATTTAAAAAACGAGTAGATGGTAGAACAAAGGTAAGCGTTGATTGGCACCTGATAACGATTTTATTGTCAGACCATCTGAGGAAATAATTAGATTTTTTAGTAGGAAATAATGATTAGAAGTAAAAAAAAAAAAATTAAAATATTTTAACAAGTTTATTTTTTTTATTTTTTAGTGAAAATATATTATTATTAAGTATTAAACTGGTCCTGTGAATAAAACACTGACCTCAGTATAAGGCGGGTCAGAAACCGTATAAAAAATGAAAATGAAACATAATAAAAATTACATAGGAAAAAAATTCCACGTGTACGAGAAAAAAATTGTAAATAAGAAAAAAAATGGTGGTATTATCCTGGTGACATAGAAAAATATTTTAATTTGTGTTTAATGTTTCTTAGTTAGTGTTTTTTAATTTTTTTACAAATTAAAGACGAGATGAGACTTTTAAGTGAAAACTTTTTAAATTATTTAATATACAACTAGTTGCGGCTTTTTTTTTCACATTTGTATAAAAATTGTGTTTTATGGGTTAAACTTATTGCCCGGAAATATGCAAATGACTAGATGTTGTTTTATTACGTGAAAGTTTTAAGTGCTAAATTTTAACACTAGGTGGCGTAGTAAAATTGTTACTATTTTGGACAGCAATTCCATGCGACAAGGTTCTGGAATTACAAATAAATCAAAAAATAATTAAATTTTAAATTTAAAAATCGCATTGTAATCCATCAAGTGCAGCAACAGAAAATGAAAAAATTGAGGAAAGAAAGAGAAAATAATCAGTGTTCTTAATTAATTCGAAGAATTTGTGAAGAAATACTGTTTAAAAAACATGAAGTAGACACTAACAGTCCCAAATCTGGAAGCTGCTATTTTGCTATAAAATGTACATAAGATGCTCTCCAGTGGGGGATTTCGTAAAACTATAATACAGAATCCAAGAAGGACCAACACTGTTTTGGATTAATAAATACCAACAACTTTTTTCTTCTTGACTGAAACCTTCTAAAATTCGGGTGTAACGTATCGTTTATAACGAAAACTCGCTTATAACATAACGTTTCTAAGGTTCGCTGTACGAATTTTATCCTTTTACAGCGGAAATTTGCAAAAAATATATAGATTTTTAAACTTTTGATGATTTTATTACAGTGTATACAATTAATTAAGAACATAAAGCATTTTCTTAAGATTATTTATATTCCTTCTAGAACCTTTTCACGTTATAACTGAGTTTACACTATATTCGAGTATTCACTAATAACATAAAAATTACGTTATAAGCAGTTCTCGGATATACCGTAAACTCAGTTATAACGTCATTCGCAATCCAGTCCCTAGAGAAACGTTATAAACTAGTCCCATTGTATTTCTAGAAAGATTTTCATTTTGCCTAAAACCCCTCGATTGATTTTCTTTTTAATTTTTTTCTCTCCCCCTTTTATATTTTATTTTTTATGGCTCGAGGCAGAGCGGGTTTTGTTCAAATTACCATTCATCTTCAATCATTCTGGGTGTATAGTAGATATTTCCAGTAAATTAGTTTTCATACGAATTAATGCAAGAAAAAAAATTGTTTTATTTAAAATATTGTGGAATTAAAATGCAAATGAATACCTGTCATCGGTTTTAATGGCAGAGAATTAATAATGCAATAATAGTGAATTTTTTTTTACTTGCAATTGTAAAACAGTAGTATTAATAACAGGCTAGGAAGAAATAAAATTTAATTTATGTTAAGTTTACAGGATCTGAGAAACAAAGAGATAATTGTACTAGTTGAATTGAAGATTATTTCAATTGTCCGAATCTTTGTATGTGATGAAATAAGGAAAAAATAAGTTTGAAGATGAAAATCAGAATAAAAAATGTTAGAAGGATGTTACTCACTAAAAATAAAAATCTTGTTACTGAAGGTTTAGCAAGATGCTGCTAACTGTTAGCACTGCAAAGATTTCCTCTAAAGCTAGATTCAGACTTGTAATTAACTTAAGAAATTGTGTTCATACTTATGTTTAATAAATTAGGTTGAAAGCTACCATTTTGATCTGGTTTAGTTGCTTGCTATTGGTTGAATTAAGAAGTTAAGTCAAAGTTAACGCTTAATTTAAAATAGTTTAGAATTAAGAAATCTTTGACGAAGAAATCTTTGACCTACTTTTAAATTCCCTTACCTTAGAGCTTAAGGTTGTTTGAAAGTATTTCTTTTACATTAGGAGCTTCTAAAGATGCTACTTAAAGCTTTTTCTAAGAAATCATCTTTTCAAATTCTATTTTTTGATGTTGAACTGAAGTTTTAGTACAACAATTTGCCACCACAATTGACTCAGTCGCCACCCACAAACAATTGGTGTTATACTCTAATTTAATCTTATTTACTTCTGATAACATTAAAACAGTGGTTTTCTCTTATTTCTTGCTTCTATTTATTGATTGCACCACTTTAATCTCATAAAACTACAGTAAAACTTTATTGATAAACTAAAATACTTTTTCTTTTATTGTATTTTATGATTGCATCAATTTCGTATAAAAGTTTGAATTGAAATACAACTGGGGAGAAAGTAATAAAAAATGCAATCAAAATATAATAGATGTTTTGTATGGTGTTTGACTGAGCAGTGTAATTCTAATCTCTTGCGAAACTGTTATTGTGAATATAATAAGGGTTTGACGTAGGTAGGTTAAAATCCATTGGTTAGCGTATTTTTTAGATAAATTATAACCTGACAGAATGCACTTGTGATAGGTGAAAACAAAAGAATCTGATCCCTCCACTTGGAGTTATATATAATTGAATTCAACCTTGATCTTTCAATACAAACTACTGCAACATTAACTTTTAGAAATATCAACGTGTTCTATAGGATTTTAAATTCTTGTACAGTTTCTATAAATTCCCATAGATTATCATAACTGCGTAAAACTATATGTTTCAAAAGTCTCTTGCATCCCAAATATCTACTTAACGGTCACACTTAGGAGTATGGTGTTTTCGGGGTTTAAGACTAATGTGGGGGTGGGCTATCTAATGGCGACCTTCGTCTTTGACTTTAAATGTCATCTTCATGGTCATTCAATCTGTAACTTCTAAACCGTTAAAGATTAGGTGCAAGTTTTAATGGGAATGTTGCAGAGCACCCTCTAATTAGTCTAAAAACATTCACTTTAAGCATTGTTACCATAAAAAAAATCGCTAGAAATTTTAAGTTTAAGATATACAACTTTTGTTCATTTTAGTCTTTTTTTTTTTTCTTTTTTTTCATTTGAATAAATGATGTAACAGGTTTTGAAATTAAAAAAAAAAAAAATGGTTTTGCAGTAACAATGTTAAATGTTGATCAATTTTTGATAGTGAAAGCAACTTTTAAGTCTTGATTGGTTCTATTTCCCGAAAGTTTTAGTTTACATTCCTAAACGATTCAGAATTCGAATTACGAATTTACTGTTATGATTTATTTAATCACGTTATTTTGACTTATTAAACATAACAGTAAGAATTTATCTCTCTTCATGTTTATAATACATTAGTTCCAGTTCCGACATTTCTTGCTTCTCTAGTCTCAAGATTTGAATCTCGTGTCTGGATTGTAATTGGGACTGGGACTAAAACTTTTCCAGTTTCTTTTATGTTTCTAGTTCTTATAGAGTGCTATTGTAATACAATATGCTAATTAATATGCTAAAGTAAAAAAAGTTAATGGTAAATTAACGACAAATTTTCATGTCATTTATGTAACGACAGTTCAATGAATTCACCCCTGATCTCTTGATGCTCTTTCTGGGTCAAACGGGAAAGATGACACTAGGAAATCTTAATAATTCAGGTGAAGTCTAATAACTGAATTAATTCCATTTAAAATTTTTCTTTTATTCCAACCTGGAAATTACATCATGACAAAATTTGAGCTATAATTTCAATTTCAATCAAATTAGAAGATGATGGATAGACTCTGACAAAGTGTCATTAGAAATAACACTCGAAAAATCAAAAATCTTTTTTACTACTGGTTATGAAAATGCTCAAATAAAATCAGATTTTGCAAAACAGTTTTTTTTTTTTTTTTTTTTACTTTCTCTTCAAACTTAATTCTAGCAAATGGTGGCCTGCTATGCATTACATTTAGAGCTTTATATGACAATAATCGATTGTGTAAACATTATTTTTGCACCAATATGTTAGCATTGGGATTTTTTGTGCAGTGAACTAAATGCAAAGTGAGTCATGTAACTCTTTAAGGATCATCAAGAATTCCTCTTTAATGAACACTGATTGGTGTAAACAAGTGCTGCAGCTCAAGTTGGATCACAGTAATTGAATTGGAAATACAATTGTGGTCAGAAATTTATTCTCTTTTTTATTCTACTTAAGTGGACTGATGATAGAAATTCCAAACACTTGGTATATCCAAATAAAAATGTTATTGCAAATTATTTTAATGTTAAAAATACTTTTAAATATTACCATGGTTTTACTAGGTTTGACTATTGGGTGTCATTGAACTTGGATAAAATTATAAAACTTTAACCTGTACAATAATGATAAGAAATTTACACAGATAAGAAACTGTCGAACTATTTATTGTGAAGGTTTCGTGACTTAATCCATGGTTAATTAATTAAATATATTACACCTGAAAAAGTCAGTAACATGTATTGATGATTTTTAACTACAGTAGACTAGTTTATATAAAAGACTGCTTGATGTTTTCTATTATTCAACATTGATTTTATGTCTAAGTTCATTCAGAAGAAGCTTTTAGACAAGTAGACAAGTGTATTTCCTTTCCTCTAATAACGTGCGGGATTCCAATAGTGCACGGGGGAAAGTTCACTTAACTTGAACTTAATGTAACTTAATTTTAGAAATTATGGTCACACTTAATATAATAGGTATTTTTAATTTTGATCAATCAGGTTGAAAACTGCCGTTTTTGATCTAGTACAGCTGAATTAAGAAGTCAGGTTAAACTTAAGGCTTAATTCAAAACAGTTTTAAATTAAGAAAACTTTTGACTTATGCCTACTGTACACTATACCGTAAGTCTGAACTTCGTAAATTTCAAACTTGTGAACTTCGAAGTTGACTGTAATGTAAATACTCCATGTTCAAAGATGAAATACGAAGTTATGAAGTTAGAAGCTTCTAAATTCGAACTTCGTAGCAGTGTAAACACTTCAAGTTTGAAGTTACAGACTTTGAACTTATTTTCTCTCTCAGAAATAACGATTATATTACAATGCACTTTAATTTCTTTTTAAGTTAAACGCAAAAGGTAATTCAAGTATAAACCTATCTTTAGAGGATTTGTGGTATGTACGTCTGTGCTCAAATAAGGACATCTTTATTTTTCAACATTAAAATATAATTTACATTTACAGTACCGGTATTGCTATTTTTGACAGATTTAAAATTCAGACCCAGTTTTAATTTTTTTCAGTTACTACCTGTAGAAATAGATAGGAAGTATTACAGATGTGTTATACAGTATAATGTAGTGTATAAGGAAAATTGAATATTATTTACAATCAGTTGCAACTTTCTTGTGGATGGTAATAAACATACAATGCTGGTTTAGCAGAATACAACTTGAAGGTTAGTTGTTTTTTTAATTTAAAATGCAACCAATTGGCTTTGAGAATTAGGTGGTTTATGACTTTACTTGTACATAATTGCTATTTGTTATTAGTTTCAGAAGAAATGTGAATTTATAACATGATTTAGTTTGTTTCAGGGATGTGTTACGGTACATTTACCATAACCTTGATACTGAAAGTATTTTTTCCTCATGGTTTAACATCTGTGTAATTAGCTATCTGTTTTCGAATATTTAAAGTCTGTATTTTAATAATTTAATTTGTAGTTTTATTTATTAGATTATTATTTATATTTATATATATATATAAATATAAAATTTTTATGAGTAAATTAAAAAGTGGGTATTTTAATTTGTAAAAGTTTAAGTTACTTCCTTATTTTTATTTTAAACTTTACGTTGTTAAGTAACAATCTTCGGATTTCCTTGTGTTGACTATAAAATATAAATTCTATACAACAATGTAATTTGTGATAAGATTAGACTTAAGGATTACATTATATAACACACCTGATGATGTTATATAATATTTTCTAAAATTTAGATAAATGTATTGTAGTTTTTTTGCAAATTAGGGATTGATTTTTGAAGGTGTCGCTATATGAACATTTAGTGACCAGCATTGTCGTGTACTACCCTCGTGCCAATAGAAAAGCAGCTCGGGGCTACGCCTCTCGTGCTTTTCTAGGGCACTCGGGTAGTTCCCTAAATAGAGCATGCACTAACTATTACTTACAAGTTAGCTCTATTTACTAACAATTGTTTAACTTAAACTGAGAATAGAATTGTTAATTTTATTCAAATCTAGCATTAGACTTTTCTTAAACTTAGATCTAAATTTATTAGTTAAGCAAATTCTTACGCTTAGAATTTTCGGGGCGATGCAAAACACTTGTATTTACACTGTTACACTCGTAAAATATAATTCTATCGTTATAACTACTCTGAAAATTGATTACCTTTGTGAAATAAAGTTTTAAGTTACGACATTATGCTGTTAAATGAGGCTAATGTTTCGGGAAAGATATTTGCTTTATCGCTAATATTACTTTTTAATGTTGTAACATAATTTCTTAGTACCTTAAACAATTGCTGGCCTAAAACTTATAAAAAGGTTGAGAAATGTACAAATATCCATTCAAAAATCACTCGGGAGTGTAAAAGTTAGTTCAAGTGCCATTTTAGAACGACAACATTCCTGATTGGTCGAAATTATAAGATGCTACCAGTAGTTTATGATTGGCTCTGTATTTTATAAAATAGCATTATACTGTAAGTCAAATCTCAGTTATGAACATAACAATTTTATCATTTTAAGCATTCTGCATTGTATTGAAAACGCGTTAATATTAAAAAGTAGTTAGAGTTTATGACTAGTTAATTTTCGATCGATTCGATAACAACAGTTCTGATGGCAGTTAACAGTTAAAAAAAATTGATGATGATGATGGATCTTTTATGCACTTACAAGATACTGCTGAATGTATTGCATTACCTTGGATTGGCTAGATAATCGAATTAGATAAAGAAGAAACAGAGAATAATTTATAAAATATTTCAAAATTCTCACCATACTATAAATTTTAGTGACTTGTTTACTTCTATTTACTGCTTTTATAAAATGATTTAAGAACATAAATACACTTAATTATTGCATAAGATAAGCTAACCAAAAAAATATCACGATTCTTCACGTGGTCATCATTAAAGATTTAAGTTGTACTTGTAATTAGTGAATCCACTTTTTTCCAACATTACAGATTATCATTTAGAATACAGTAAATTTAATCAAACAAAGGCAACTTAATTACTTGCATGTTATGGATAATCTTCTGGCACGAATAACTACTGTTTGCGAAGTTTTTTTTTAACATTTAAGTCAAATTTTCATGCATGAAAGAAATAATTACAAGATTTACATAATAATGACAAAAAATACTACAGTCGAACCTCGTTATAACGAACTATTTCAAAATCTCGTCCATGTCAATCATGTACTAATTCGTCTCGATATAACAACTAATTTTTCAGTTCTTTGGAGTTCGTTATAATAAGGTTTGACCTGTACTTTGGCAGTCATTACTGCACTGACTGACACTTCTAGTAATTTAAGGGATATGAGAGAGTTTGGTTGTTAAAAATCCAAATGTCTGAAAGATGGCTTCAAGATGGATGAAAGACTAATACAGTGGAACCTGTTTATAACGTACTCGGTTATAGCGTAAACTGTTATAACATAACGTTTTTTGTTTCCTTGGCTATATAAGCGTTATAAGAAGTTACTCGGTTATAACGTCATTCTTAAGCTGGTCTTTAGAGAAACGTTATAAACTGGTTCTACTGTATTTTGATTATAAAGTGTTTCAGAAGTTAATGCTGATTAAAGTAGTATATTTTAGAATGTTTGATTTGACTCTAATAATGTATGTAGTAATAGGCCAAGGATATGTGTGGGTTTCCAGATGTCACGTAATTGGTTGATTTTTTATAACGCTAGGTGCATTTAAAGTAAAACTGGTTATCAAGTATCTTGTAAGGTTAACTTGATTTTAAAAGTGAATGTTTCGTTTTGAAAATTTAATCATCTTGCTCATTTTTTATTATCATACACGAACCACAAATCATTTATCTGAAGTTAACATATTTTTGTATCAAATGAACAATTTTTATTTAATTGGACATCTAATCTTTTAAAAAAAAATATGAAAACTAGCAAATAAACAAAACGACAATGTTTGGGGCAAGGGAGACAAATCTGATCTTATTTTATGCAATCAATTTCAAAAAAACCTATAATTAATTATTGTATGTTTCATTCAGTTTAATTGATATTTTGAGTTTGGTAAACACAAAAACAATTTAGTTATGATTTCACAGATTCAGATGGGAATCTGTTTCGATAATCAAAAGAATCTAGGAAAAAGTTGAATATAGATAATCTAATTTTTCATAATTTGATTCTCGAGAAATGACGATTTTTGCTCCACTTTCGGTTTTCGAAAATTAAAATCGAAAGAATCAGCCTCCTTTGGGCCATCGAATGTAATATTAAATTGGGCGGGAAATTTAAAATTTTAAATGTGCTGACGGGATAGATATTACTGAACGAGTTTTGGAACAAGATCGAACCATGTGAATTGGTATTGATTTCAGGACTTTCCGTGAGTTCGCTTCAGTGTTGAATCGAAGTTTTTAGCCTTTGGGGGGGTGGGGATAAAAAGTGGGGGGGTA
>JAQFZP010001283.1:0-20686 GCA_034695745.1 Geophilus truncorum | reverse complement strand
ATTCACCTTTTGGCTTGTATATAGTAACTAGTAACTACGATCACTGTTTAGCATTTTGAAGTTTGTTGTAACTTAGTTTGCTATAAATGAAAAAAGGAAAACGTTTTGGATATATATTAATTAATTCACAGTTATTGTAAGTCAAAAGTAACTGTTTATTTACAGTAACTGTAATAATAAAAGATGGAACTTATTTTTTTGTACAGTCCTATTATTTAAGCTGGCCACTGACAATTACGCTAAAAGGTAACATACATTCAATCTTAAAAATTAATTACGGTAATATTTACTGTAACTTGGCGTGGGATTATTAATTATCAATAAAAGCAACAAGTCTAACTGATAACTATAATATCCTCTAGTGAGTGCCCCAGTCCTGACGTCTTGTGTTCGTTCAACTGTCTTACTGGTTTACCGGATGTTAATCAAAAGTAAATTATTTAAGGTGTGTAAGGTGTTTCTGCGAATTGCGAATACCCATTCAGAGAGGTCCATTGACTCTAGTGTAGCAAATAGGGCATTTGGATATCCGTTAGGTGTATTTAGTAAAAGCTTATTTTAGTCCAAGTATTTTCATTCACTTCTATGGAAGTTCTTCTATAGACGTGACGCGTAAATGTTCTTCTAATGGAACTCTAATTGGACATCCTTTGGGTACATGTACTTGTAATGGAAGTTCAAATTTCAGCAGTGTTACTATTCTTATTAACATCGATCAAATCTTTTTTCCCTGTACTATGCAAATTAAAGAATAAAATTAGGTTGGTATAGAGGGGAAATGTTAAAGCAAAGATAACTTTAAAAACTAATTTTAGCAGAAGTGCATAAACTTCCTTTATGTACTTCTGGTGTTTAGCTAATTACTCACCTAGGCCAACATTTTGTGACTTTATTTTTCTTTGTGGAAATGAAAGTGTTGCTAGTAAAAATGGATTAAATTTGAAAACAAATCATGTCTTTGGTAGCAAAACGCAAATATACTGCTAGTAGATCTAAAATTCTACCACTTCCAATGTGGCGCCTGAAACAGCCACTGCTTAGATAACTTCCATTAGAAGTTAGTACAAGAATTCTATTAGAGGACTTCCCATAACTCCATACATTCCAGTGGCGGACTGGCCCGCCGGGAAACCGGGAAATTTTCCGGTAGGCCCCAAGCAAAATTTTAAATTTTGGCATTAAGGGGCCCTTTAGATACTTTTGAGGTGGGCCCTTTTATAAATTTTTACTGGGAAAACTTGTTTGAGTGGGCCCTTTTACAAGTTTTCCCGGTAGAAATTTCAGACCCAGTCCGCCACTGATACATTCTATTGGAAGCCTAGCAAACTTCTAATGGTGGTTTGATAAAAACAAGAATTTACCCTAAGACTATTTTAAATAATAGACAACCATCAATCTTTTCAGAATAAGAATTATAAAATTAGTTAAAAACTATTTTACCTCAGACAAAAATTTAAATGCCAAAATATTTATTTGTAGATACAACAGGTTTTTTTTTAGTATCAACTAGCCAAATAAAATCTAAAGAATATATTTGCATATACTGCTCTGTACTATAATAATACTGAAATTTTAGATAATTTTTTTTTTTTTTGTAGATTGATTTGTGCTTATTTTATCCTGCATCAATTCTACATGCTGATCGTTTACCTGATTCAGGTTCAAAATGATGCGACATCTAGTGTGAAAAGCAAGAAATTATAATCTTATATGTAAGACATGTGCAGTGTAGTCGATTTGTATTTTGTAAACAAGTGTTTTTACGGTTAAAAAACTGCTTTACGATGGGCAGTGCTAGATGGGGTGATTTGCCCGTCGTTCCAGACACGGAATCGGGTATCGCAGCGATTGAACGAGAACAAATTATAAAACCACGATCGATGGAGTTGGAAGGACCGCTACTTCATCAGCCAAGTTCCATTTACCCATCAGTTTCAGAGTAAGTAAATTAATCGTTTACTAGTGCTTTACTACATGAACAACGTTATGATTTATCAGGCTTTCAAGCGAAACAATTTTCAAGGATAATACCGTAATTCGCACTGTTAAACTCATTCAACACGCAAAAAAGTTACGGACAATTGTTCAATCTTTTCAATTGCAACAAGAGAATCAGGCAAATATTAAATTAATATTAAATTGCTTAAAAGCATTTTTACAAAAATGATTCATATTTTTAGAAATTAACCGAATGCGACGTGTCTCTGGGCTACCCACCGTTACCTCCGATGCCTGCAGGTGTTGAAAAAATTCCAGTAGTACGAACAAGAAAACCCATAAGAAGCTATAACGAATCGAAACCAGTGATTGTCACCCATCGATTGGATCAACAAAGTGCTTTTCTCATGTTAAATAAATCAGTGGCGATAATCTGCGCACATACTAGTTTCGACGGAGCGACGAATACTGTGCTGCGATTTTTGACTGATCTCATGCACGACTTTTTCATCAAATTTACTCATTCACTTAGAGCAGCTGCAGATAAAAAGAATTCAGGTTTTGTAGATATTTTCGAACAAGTGTCGCACGAAATGTCGTTGGGTTCTTTAACAAACCTACAGAAGTTTTACGAGAAACGAATCGTCGGATACCATCATCACGTTTGGAAACAATGCAAGCAATTGATAGCAGAGTACGAAAAACTGAAACAACCAGATCAACAAAGCGAAGACGTCAAAATCATCAAGTAAAGCTGATAATTATAAATGAGTAAAAACAAAAAAAAATTTACCTTCCTGTTCGTTTTTAGAGTGAAAGAAGAAAACATGGCGCAGATCCAGTTTCCCGTGAGTGACGAACAAGAAGAAATGATCGACCAAACTGAATCGGTAATTCACTTCGAGGAATTACACACAATAGAACATTCAACGACTTTAGGCGACGATGAAGGAACTAAATGGCTTCCTAGTCATAAGCATGAAAGCAGTACCCAGTTAGTCTTCGATGTATTAATATGAGGCAATAAAAAAAAAAAAAAAACTAAACTTTTCTTGTGTGTTCAGGCACCGTGCAGCAACTTTAGATTCGGATGAGGAGATCATAGAGGTGAACGATTCACCCGAAGAAAATGGAATGCACGTTGATTTGATTAACATGCCCTCAAATGTAAACATTGGCCACATTAAAGAAAGTCAAAGTTGATGATAAAGTCACGCCCGGGTCTAAATCTTCAAATTAAGTGTTTAATTACACTAAAAACAATTATTACCGTAGATTCAAATGCTGTAAGTAGGGAATAACTAATTTTCCATTAAGCAAATCGTCGACAAAAAACGAATAAATAAAACAAGTTTTCTATTACAAGTTACAGTAAGCAACACAAACTGTAATAACAAAGTCAAATCAGCCTCATAAAAAAGTACCGTATTTACCCGCATTAGACGGCATGCCGCAAAAACCGAAATTAGCACAAATCGTCACTAATGCCTCTGATAAAATAATGTTACAAATTTCCGGCATCGTGCTATTTTATCGTGATCACTACTGAATTACGACAATCAAGATTTTCGTCATTTTTTACTCATATTTTCCGGCACCCTGCTAAATTTTGATTTTTGCGGCATGCCGCCTAATGCGGGTAAGTACGGTATAACTAATTTTGTACTTTCCTCTAAAATTTAAACAATAACAATGTCAACCACAACAATAATAGCTGCAAAAAATTACATTAATAAATTACTGAATTGAATCCTTTCTGCAGCTGTTAAACAGCGAGCATCTTGGTTTAGCCGAAAGACTGGAATGCCGATGGGACGTCGCAGTTCGGTTGGTCTTGCTTTAATGGTGGCCGGAAACAACGGTGAAGGCTCGTCTGCGTTTCCGACAAACTGAAAGTCTGCAGGTGATTGCGAGTTACCAGTCGGGTTTTGCGATTCCATGTCGTCGATATCGGGAACGACTTGCAGCGGCACCGTCGATATTGACAATGATCGCCTGGAATAAAATTAAATTTAGGAAATATAAAAAAAAAAAAAAAAAAAAATCTACTATCGACTTAAGCTTACCACGTCGAAACGATAACACTCAAGGAATCGAGAACTTGTGAAGCAGTCAAGCGACGTTTCGGGTCCAAAACTAATAGATCTCTAATTAAAGCTGTAGTGTTCTCGGAAATGCGGCCATCCCTGTCAAATTATTGGCAATGTTAGTAATAATTAAAAGTAATAAGCATAGATCTGTTACTCTGGAATATTGAAATCAGCTGCTTTGACTTTTCGGAACAATTCCTGCGGAACGTTATCGTAAAATGGGAATTGGCCGTAAAGTATGGTGAAGAGTACAACCCCAAGAGCCCACATGTCACTCGGCTTTCCTAAGTACGGTTTTCCACTAAGCACGTCGGGGCTGATGTATGCAGGACTTCCTCGTTGATCTTTAAGTAAATCATTCTCGCTGACCAAATGTTTTCCCAGACAGAAGTTGGCAATGGTGATCTGCTTTGTGCTCGCATGCAGCACCATATTTCCTAACTTTAAGTCGCGATGAACGATGTTTTTCTAAATGTTAATCATCAAATATCAGTTATTATGAAAACAAAAAATAATCAAACCAAACTTACGTTATGTAGACTTTCAACAATTTTGACAATATTATAAAAAATAACAATAGCTTCTTTTTCGGATAACTTTTTCTCCTTGATAACGTAATGCTGTAAATTGATGAGGTCTGCATTTTTGTTACTAAAGTCGTGCATACATAGACAATCCAACACGAGACAAAGACGTTCTTTCAGCCGTCCCGTGTAAACTATTTTCCCATTACTCAAAACCTTTTCCTCCAAAGCTGAATCCTAAACAAAAATAAATTAATGATTTTTTTTTTGCTATTAAAAATTCTTTAAATTAATTACTTTAAATAAACCATGATGATGAATTACGCCTTCTTGGTTATGCAAGAGTGATAAAAGCGAATATTCGGTATGTATGAGCATTTTGCCTTGTCTGTCATCTTGAGTTTCGTCCTTTTGATTTTGCAGCGTTAAAATCTATTAATGAATTCGATAGAAAATTTGTTAGTTAAATTGAATAGTGTAAAGATACAGTAAAATATTTTTACTTTTAAAGTGAAAAACTCGTCATTTCCTTCTTTCCTAGCCAGGCATTGCACGACACTCCGCACGGGTGAGTTGCCTAGCCGTGGTCCTATCAAATATGGTCCAGCCTTTCTTACTTGCGCCGAATCGATTGGAGTTCCTTCCATTGGCATGACGATTTTCGAGCAAATGGGAACAACTCCAACAGACGTCGACTCTAAACCACTGTTGACACTCAATCCTCTGCTTCTTTTGCAAGGTTTTACGCCGTAGTGTGAATTTGAGTTTAAAATATCAATAACACATTTTGAGCTATTTAAATTTCTAGCTAATTTACTTGGTGTAACTTTCGATGTTTGACTTTGAAACAAATCTAAATTAGGAAATAAAAAATGCATCATTTCGCTACAGATTTTTCAATCTGATTTCAATTTTTACGTACATCGTTCTTGATTGGTTTCAGTTGAATTTGTACGCGCTAACATGCTTCTTTCCTGAGTATGACTTGTGCTTTCGAGGTTGCCAATTTTCTCTTTTCTTCCGTTGGAATTTGTACCTTTGACGCCATTATCATCAGCTCTTGATTTTAGATCAATGTGTGCATGAATTTGTTCGAACTTTCGCTTAGTTTCTTTGTGGGTTTCCGTATCAATTCTTGGCTGAAAACAAAACAAACATCCGTGTCACATATTTTTGTCATGAATCACTGCACTCATCAGTCAGCAGCTGCAACATCACCATGACCATACTTACTCTTGTTTCTTGAGAAGATGAAGGCGAGTCCATCATTGATGCATTAATGTATCTAGTAAAACAGTTTCAAATTATAAACTAACTTCCTTAAAACTAGTCCCATTTCCCGTTGCTAATTGAAATAGGTTAATGTTAACTTTTATGTAAAAGCATAATAAAATTAATAGCGAACAACGCAGCTGCCATAGCATTAATATCTGCGGGACTGGATCTGGAAGTGCGCTGAAATTTATTTTTTTATTATAAAGTAGCAGTCACAATAACGCTGCACATTATTAAAATTAACAAATTTAAAAATGCAATTTATGTTTAGCAAATGCAGCAAATGCAGCCAGGAAATTAAAATCAATTCAAATTGTGATACCAAGTAGGACCGCAGACCGAAATTGTAAATAAAAGTAGCAATGGCCGCTCTCAGAAACGTACTTCCAACTATTGGAAGTTTTAATGGTAAGTATTAATTTACTAATTGTTAATTGCTTGTTTTTGCAGTGAAAAATACCGCTACTGTTCAACTTGGTAAATTTAAAACACTTCGACGATGTATTTATGAGTTGTTTCTTTATGCAGCAAATAAGATGAGAAGAATTTTAAATCTAGTCCAAAAAACACGTCCCATTGCGGAATGCAACGTTCAGTGTAGAATGGTTACAAATGTTTTACCAGATTATAGGTAACTAAATAAGAAATTTGCTTTTTCAAATACACAATACACATTACAGTATAAAATTTTGCTAAAACCCATAGGTTAATATATCCAGAATTCTTACCAAATCCTGACATGTCGAAACGACACAAAATACGAGAAAAACTCGAAAGAATGGACATGCTTAAACGGCGAGCAATTCTGGAAATACCAGAATTTTACGTCGGTAAGACTTAAACCATTTACATTACGCCAACAACTTACGTAAATGTGTCTTAATTAAAATTGCAGGAAGTATTTTAGCAGTTACGGTATCCGACCCAAATGCGCCAGGGAAAAGGAGTCGGTTTGTAGGAATTTGCATTCGACGAGCTGAACACGGCTTGAGAGCATATTTTATTTTACGCAATAGAATCGATGGCTATGGTAATTCATAAAAACTTAAAAAATTCTGCAATTTAGATAGTGATAAAATTAGTTTTGCAGGTGTGGAATTAAAGTACGACTTGTATAATCCTACCATCCAATCAATCGAGGTCTTGAAGCTGGAAAAACGTTTAGATGACGATCTGCTCTATTTAAGAGATGCTTTGCCTGAATATGATACAATCCCATTCGACATGGAACCCATTCCTCATCCAAAAGACGCCCCTGTGCCTGTTAATCCTATTAAAGTAAACCGTTTAACTGATTAGTCGACGCCTCCGTGCAATCTAGAATCAAAATTATTACATTTTACAGGTCAAACTTAAACCGAGGCCATGGAATTCACGGTACGAACGCATGGACTTGAAAGGCGTTCAGGATTTGGGCCTGCCCGAGAGGTTTTACAAACGAGCAAAAGAACTAGCCGAACCGTGGATGAAGTACGATATGATGAGGGAATATCGAAGTCACATTCACGAAGATGATCAAATGGAAATTTTCTCCGAAGTCGACCAGCATCATCAGCAGGTTGCAGAGACGCGTCGAACGGCCAGAAAGAGACGTGTAATCGAAAGACCAAAGAAAACTGTTTAATCGAATAAAATTTCTATTCAATGAAAAAAATTTTTATTTGCTTTCACTTACACAGAATTTGTAAATGACATGATGATGTGAACTGATGTGATATCAAGTGCAATATGGACTGGGGCTCATTATGCACAATACACATTCTTTTTTTATGTCATAGAGAGAATAATGAAAACAATCAACCAGATTAAGATCTTTTTATATACATTTATTTGTTTAATTTTATTAGACATATATAGGTATAAAGCGTTTGCACGAGTGAATACCAATATCAAAGGGAATCGTTGAAAAAAGAGGGAGACTAGGCGGCTCTATAGACACAAAAATTCATTAAAACTATCTTTCAACCTTGCTGAATCATAAGGAAGGAAATAGGAGCAGGGAAAAAACACCGGGGAAGTAATTCCCACAATAAAAACATTGAAATCTCTCGTTCCAAGTTTACAGAAGTAAAAGAAGAAAAACAAAAATTAACAGAGGAGTTATCCAGCCTCCTCAAATCAATAAGCTGTCGTCGTGTTTGCGGTAAAAACTCCCACACAGTTTTATTTACTTCGATAATTTCTTCTTTCCCTCGGTAAACAATACTAAAAGAGTGATGGCGGAAGGAGAAATAGACAATTTTTTTTTCTTTTCGGTTTTTTTAATTTTTTTTTTCTTTTTTCTTTTTAGGTTTTGACGTTTTTTTGTTTTTTTTCTTTCTTTTTCTTTTTTCTCTCGGAGTGAAAGCAGCTTTTGGTTTGAAGAGGCAGGTATTCAAATTTCCAATTTCACCCAACATCGTTCCCTCAAAGGACAATAAACTTAAAATTAAAAACACCAGCAACTAATAAAATAAAACGATTTTAAAATAAAATTAAAAAAAAAAAAAAAAAAAAAAAAAAAAAAATCCCAACACGGTCTTAAATGGCTTGACATGCAAATCGGTCTTTTTCACAAAAGTTACAAATCTAACAATTCGTTTGTTTAATAATTATAAGACGAATATTTTGTTAAAAAATATACGGATGCATGCAATAAAATGAAAGAACTTAAACAAAACAGAAATAAAAGAAGAAAAAAATCTCTTGCTGGCTGTGAATAAAAATTGGAATAAATTCATTGCTTTACACACAAGACCATGCTTAAAATGCTAATATAAACTCTAATCATCACAAAGATTTTTTTGTGACACATTTTCTACTCACTCGCTAAATAATACCCAATTGCGTTTGGTCATTCTGCCTTGATTTCAATATAAATTACAATATCGTGGAGCCACTAGTAATTTGTTTTTAAACTTCTATATTACTCTCAGCTCCGTGTTCATTTGCACTAACACCATTTTTTTTCAAACTGTTTCTAATCGTTAATAATAATTTTTGTTTCCAAGTGTTATACAATTTTTTTCTTCATGTCGATACCATGAGTCGAAGATTAAAAAACGCTCTCCACAACTTCATGGCAAATGATGTTTGTGAAAACAGTTTATGGGGCCACATACAGTCCTTATTGTTGAATGCCTCGACAACCTTCACGTCATGTAAAGGAGTTGTTGTTGTGCTTGTATTTTTTTTGTATTTTTTTTTGTATTTTTTTTTTTTTTTTGTATTTTATTTTATATACTTTTCGAAATTACTCCGTATTTGATTATTTGATGCATATTTAAAATAGACAGATACCGGGTGAAGCCACGAATTGTCGCTAGACAACAACTTTTGACGTCATTTGTTGAAATTTTTGTGTTTGTCCCAAGCAGTTGCTGCCCCGCACGCGGACGGCATTTAAGAGCTAGCAATGTCCTTACGGCACACGGATGATATTCGAACCCCGAGCATCATCGGGAGGCAAGATTTTGATTTGTCAAGAATTGGACCGCGATTCTTTCACTCGCTCCTGCTAACCAATTAGCAGAATGGATGAATCTGTACACAACACGAAATCGATGAAAAGACAACTTGTGTCGCAGTTGTTCACTAAGACACCACTTCGTCTGGTTGCGAACACTCGTACAACACATCAGCCAATATGGCCGCTACGTGTTGATCGAGGATTTGAGACATGACCAGGTTCAGTAACCGCTGCTGATGTTGCAGAAAGAGGAGTCTGTTTTCCGACACTCGAGCCAGCGCTAGTAATGTGTTTGCCGCCCGTCGCAACATGTCCAGACTTGTGCCCATCATCTCGGGGCTCTCTCTCAGCACGTTGATGCCGTGTGCGTTGGCGATAGTGAGGGCACTCTGTTCGGCCTGCTCCACAAACGAGATGAGCAACGAGATCGACGCACTTTGGCACGCGATCACCCGAGCCGCCACCGAGTCGGCCTGTGCAAAGTAATGCAGAAGCACCACAGAGAACTCGCGCACGACCGCATCTTCCTGCTTGCTCATGGACCGAGAAAGAAAGCCGAACAATCGTTCTATTCGCGAAAACGGCGGAGTTGCCAAAATCAGATCTACGTTGCTGTCCTGGACACTAAGTTTGCACAAGGCCTCCAGTGTTAGACGCTGAGGAGATAGGACGGAGTGTGCAGGCAAGGTGGGGAGAGGATCCTGTGCGTAGGCGGCGGGGCACACAGACCAGTGCAGAAGGCCATCCAGAATGGGCAGGCTGATCTCTTCCGGGTACAGCGACAGGTCCAGCTGGCCGGCGATGTTCGACAAAGTCACTAGTGTGTTCTCTCGGAGCACATGCAGTCCGTCCCACCACCACTCGTGGTCATGTAGGCTGCTGCAACTATCACTGAAGTCCGCGTCTTCCTCCTTGTCGTAGTTGCGCTGGTTCTGGCGCCGCAATGCGTGGTTGTGATGCAGTAGCAGCAGCTTGCCCATGATCAGCAGAAATCCGGGGTGCTTGGACATCTCCGCGTCGTTCCCCGGCACGAACGACAGGCTGCGCAAAATGTTCGAAATGCAGATGCAGCGTCGAAGCACCGAGTCCTGCCCGTCTTTCAACAGGACCAGCGACGGCTCGTCCCTATTGTATGCTTCGTCCTCGTAGTCTTCTAACCGCCGTTTCTTCGGTCGAGGGAGCAGTGCACTCGCGGGAACCACCACTTCCTTCTTGGGTGCCGCCATTGTCGTCGTCGTTGCTGTCGTCGTCGCTGCCGCTGCTACCGTCGACGTCACCGCTGCAATGGTGTTGCTGCCGCTAGTCGCCATCGTGGATGCAGATGCAGACGCTGTTGTTGTGGTGATGGTGGTAGTAATAGTAGTGGCAGAAGCCGGCTTCTGCATTTCTCCTCCTGCATCAGCAGACGGTTGTTGCGGTTCCACCTTCGCTTCAGTTTTTATCGTGACCATCGGTGTTGCGCTGCTGCTGGCGCCGCTGTTCTTTATCGTTGCCTCGTCGTCTAAACCCGGCTCTTTTTTGATACATCTGTCCACAACCAATTCCTTATTTTCGCCCCTCTGAGTCCTCACCGAAGTATCACACTTTAAATTCACATGCTCTTCATCCGCATTCCCATCATCGTCGCACACTTTCGAATCTGCGGCCTCGTTTTTGCAACTTCGCACGTCTTTTAAAACATTCACAAATTTAACTAAATGTTTGTCATTTTCAAAATGGGTTTGTATATGTAGCGTGGTGTCGCCGCCACCCAGCTGCCAGTGTTCGCTGCTCCCGCTGAACCCTTCGAACGTGTCCCAAGCCTTGTCGGCGTCGGAAATGAACAAGTCTTTTTTGCTCAGCACCTTCACCACTTTGCCGTGCAGCGTCTTCCCGTTGTTGAAGTAGCAATCGGTCACCACGGTTTTGTCCGACGGGTCCACGCCGTCGACCACGCCCAAGTCAACATCGGGGCCGTCGTTGGAATCGTCCGCCTCTTCGTCGTCAACTCCGCGCTGCCACCAATGCTGTTCCGTCGGCACAGCGGCCGGAGGCTCCTTTTCTTTCCCGGCCATGAAGCCGGGCTCCATTTCTTCGTTCATGCCGAACACCTCGGAAAGACACCGTCTGTAATGTTCCATGAGGACTTCCAGAAGCCCAGGGAGGTGTTGCAAGCTGAAGTACAAAACGCTCGAGTCGTCGAAGAGCAAAACCGACAGCACGTCCAGGGCCCACGTGCTCTCGCAGAGGAGACCGCTTTTGAGCGACATCATCAAACGCCAGGCTTCGACCGGAATCAAATCGCGCGCCATGATCCTCTTCCTCTTAACAAGCAAGGGCGTGATGGCCTCCACGCTGTCCACGGGAAAGATAATCTCTCGCTTTGGTGGGTATTGGGCATTCGGGGTCATCTGAGACTGAGGCTGAAACAACGAAACGGAAAAAAAATCAATGGGTGCCCCATTAGAATAAACACAGCCACGATTATACCTGCATTTTTGTCTGCATGGCATACGGGGTAGGTTGCTTGTCTTTGAAGTTGCCGAGAGGCATTCTCTGCATCATGATTTGACGAAGCGAGGCACTGGAGCCCATGTTGTTTTGAGCAGACATGTTGGGACTTATATGAGAGGGCATGCTGCCGCCGCTGCCGTAGCCGCTGGATCCCGGCGAAGAATATCTTTGATGCATCGCCGACCACTGGCCGCTCTGATCTCTTGACCCCCAGTCGTCTCTGGGCATTGCTGGTGGCGGACCGTGAGGCGGAACTTGGCTCCCATATCCTGCAAATTGATTATCATTTCTCCAACCTAACACAATTTACCAACATCCAATTAATTTTTTCGATTTCAAACAAGAAAAAATTTAGCTTATTCGGTAGCTGAGAATTCTGTAATACCTGTATACGGAAGGGGATGTTGAGGTGTCGGCGCAGCGCTGAAAGAATTTGATGAAGCAAACTGCGGTTCAGTCGTCTTCATGAAATCTGGATGACGTTTAGGACCCTGTGCATATCCTTGAGGTGGCATCATTTTGTTTGAAGGCGAATACAATCCCTGTTGACCCGCAGGATAACACTGCAATTATGGTAATAGACGTTAATCAAATCAACACAAAAACACAACCAAACACAAAACACAAAAATAAACAAAACATTTAAATAATTAAAAAAAAACGAAGAAAGATTGGAGCGAAAATAAACAGATGATTTTTCTCTTTTGACCAAAAAATACGAGTTATTCACAAAAGACAGTGTTAAGCCGCAAATTAAAAAAAAAACATCGAGTAAAACCAAAACGTAAATAACACCATGCGAAAGAGACAAACACGTACTTGAGATTTCTTAGGGGAATCAGGGGTGAGATGAGCCTGAGAGGAATCCGTAGCTTGGTTCGGACTCGGCATCTACACAACGTAAGACGTTAATTGTAACGAGAGCAACAGTTAATAGCGCAGAACAAGAACGAAGCAAAACATCAACAAAGATACTATAGATTGACAAGTGAGCACGAAAAGCATTAGTCGTAAAAAAAGTGATTCTCAAACACAAACTAAACACTTGTTGATCACAACAAACCACAACTTAAAACAATACCGGATAAGGTTGCTCTTGTCGATACTGATCGGTCGGAGCACCGTAACCAGGCTGTTGAGCAGCAGGTGAGCCTGCGTAGCTTCTCGGCGGATAAACGGGTTCTCTGGCGGCTATCGGTTGTCCACTTTTATATATATAAAATTAAAAAAACAAAACAATTTTGTTAAAAAAAAATAAAAAATTATCACGGAATGATCGTTTATGCCGCCTTACCTCTCCCTGTCGAACTGCGGCCCGTAGGGGAACTGAGGAGTAGTTCCAGGCATGCGTCCAGGCGGATAGTTGGGCCCAGCCGAGCCATAGGGCTCTGACGTTCGGTTGTTATAGGCGCCGTCGTGATTGATCATCTGCTGTCCACGCCTGTACTGATCGGTAGCAGGAAATTGGTCCGACTGAGGAGCCATGGGCGCGCCCCTGTTCATCTGCTCGTTGTACGAATACGGTGTCGCTGGAGGATTTTGTCCGGACATCGGTTGGTTTCCCGTGTACGTGGGTGGTATGGAGGCGGGAATATTGGGCGCTGGCCGTTGCTGCATGCTTCCACCGCTTCCGTACCCGTACGAGTTTTGCATGGTCGGTGGCGGCATGGCCGAGTTCATGTTGCCTCCCCTCGGATATGGATGAGCTTGCATGTCATCTGCAAATGGGTTTTGTACATTTATGCTGTCACTGTTGTGAGGCGGGGGATGCATCATGTTCGGATGCGGAGAAGGATCACTATTCGGCATAGAACTTGGCGGAATCGGACCCATCATAGAACCGACAGGATAATCAGAATTTGGTACGCTACCGCTCTGTGAATACTGGCTGAATGGAGGAGCTGGGGGAGTAGGGAATCCGTCCATAGACTGGCTGTTGGATGCAGTAAAAGAATCTTGAGAATTAGATGAACCTGCTACATGACAAAAGAAAAACACAAAATAAAAAAATTATTATTAAGTGCTCTACAGTTACAAAATCATCCTAAATTTCAGAAAAAAGAAAAGAAAAAAGTTCAAAATTAGTGTCATCAATTCACCGATTAAATATATATATATTTTTTTTAAGTAAAAAAAAAAAAACAAAAACAAAAAAAACAATAAATATTAAATGTAAATACTTAAAAATATGTTTTGTTGTATTAAAAAAATCACTTACAAAAGTTGTGTGTCGTGTAAGCTTTGAGTAGAGAAGTTTTGATCTTGCAAAATTATTTGCATAGAGAAAAATACCATCGTCATACTGATTTCTTACCTGGGGATGGAGCCGTGTTGGTTTTCGAAGAGCTCTTCTTGCGCGTGGCCGCTTCCAACTGACTTATGATGGGTTGCGGGTCTATCCCACCTCGGTCAAATTTACACTCGTATGGCAATAAATGTTTGACGTATTGCTTTCGCAACGTATATGCAGCACTGGATGATGCACCGATCCCAATTTGACCTGCAACGTCCTTCCATTGCTTCGACTTCGTAACCTAAAAGTAAAAAGCCAACAATCAGTTTCTGCTGAATCAACTAAAAAACAGGTACGAACCTCGACAAATCCTCCACGATCCTTCACAACTAAATACAACTTAAACAAATCCAAAGGTTGCTTGCTGATAGTGGGGCATTGTGTCAACGCGGAGCCCCTCTCGTCGTTGAACTGCACAAGCCGATCGAGGAAACTCCGTCGCTCAGGATCATCCGAAATATCGTATAACTTGTTCAGACTGTCGGGACGCTATTCAATCAAAAAATCAAGTCATGAAAAATACACTAACTTCAAATGTAAAAAAATAAGAATTAGAAGTAAATTTCTAAAACGTAAACAAATAGAAGAAAAAATGAACGAATAAAACAACAAAGGCACAAAAATGAAGATCTTTATAGAACAAAAAAAAATATATGTATGTATATAGAGAATGTCAAGTAACCTTGGAAGAAGAGGGAGGAGGATGATATTCATGGATTTGACTGTTGACGACCTGCGAAGACAAAAAGAAAGCACTTGTGACAAACACCCAAAACAACAAAACATAAGTTGCGTTTTTTTGTATAGTCGAACAGGTAGCATTAAGACATGTATCTGTAAAACAACAACTTACAGGGCTGGCTGGAGTTCGAGGCCAGCTAGGACTGCTAACGCTCTCGAATTCGTCATGAAACGAAGACATACTGGCGGCGCCGGGTGATGGCAGTGTGCTAGCGGGAGTCGGTGGGTGAGACTGCGCCACATCCTTTCTCGGGCGTGGCGTTTCTGCCCGCTCGTCAGTATTGGAAGTATTAGAAGCGGTAGACTGTTGGCTGGCCTCATCTTGGACAGCGACTGGTTCAACACTCACTGAATTTCCTCCTCCTAGCGAGAGAAAAACGAACATTTTAATCCCACAAGCCATCTCCCTAACATTATTCCTTAACGCAATTAATTAATCTATTTATTTTAGAGGGCAGAGGCGCAAGTGGAGACGATTTGTCATTCGGAATCATTTTTTCCCCTTTTTTTTCCTTTTCTTTTTTAAAACAAGAAACAAAAAAAAAAAAAAAGAAATTAAAAAAAAATAATTAAAAAAAAAAAAAAAAAAAAAAACCGAAAAAAAGAAAAAAGAAAAAAAGAAAGAAAAAAATGTTCTTTTGAATAGCAACTCACCTAAGGTGGCGGGCATCGACGACGTTCTTTGCTCTGTATTGCCTTCACACATATTGTCTGAGGATTGTGTCATAGTTGGAGGAGAAGAGTTACCCGAAGCCGAGAGTGCAGGTGCTTGCGGACCATCAGAGAGCAATGGTTGGGGTGCTTGTGTGGCGGGGCCGAGAGGAGAAGGGAAGGAAGGGGGAGGCGGCATGGATTGATGGTGTTGAGTATACGTAGAGGGTATCAGAGGGCTGTCCCTCGAACTTGGCATGGGACCCGGGCTCGGCAGTGGTCCTCCGGGCATGCCAGGTCCAGGCCCGGGCGGACCACTGTTATACAAATTGGTTTGCGAAGTGTACGCTTTCTGCTGCATCGCGTGTTTTATGAACGAGGATCGGGGTCCGGCCGAAGTGGCCGCCGCCATAACGGCCGCCTGGGCTGCCACTTGGGCGCCGCTAGGCGGTACGAGGGATCCCTTGCTCATCGCTCCAACGGGGGGCATCATAGCACTGTTCCCGTGAGGTGGCAACAAATGACTACTCAGAGGCTGCATGTGGCCTGGCATCGAGTTTATCATGGCCCCACCAGGGCCAGCACTCATGCCGTATCCTTGGCTGCCAAACTGACCACTCATACCGTGATGGTGACTGTACTGACCTCCGTAGCCCTGAGCAGCAGGCATGTGGTTTCCCATTCGGTTCATGCCATATGGCTGTTGGCCCATGCTGTTCGGTTGACTGCCAGGGTAAGTTTGGGGTTGACTCCCATAGCCTTGCATGCCCATGCTGCCTTGGTGATTTCGAGGATAAGACCCTGCACACACGAATCAATTAGCATCGTTACACACGCACACAACTCGTCTGCGATCGCCAAACCGACCGCCGCTACTCACCCTGACCGTACGCCGGGTTCTGCGGAGAGTACGGTCCCATTTGCTGGCTTCCTCCCATCATGCCGGGATGTCCTTTGTTGCCATACATCGATGGGGACATGTGCGGTGGAGCCATCGGTTGATTGTAACCACCTACATATTAAAAGATAATAATGAAATAAAATGTAAACACAAAATTAAATATTAAAAAAATCATTTCCAATGTTGTCACCTTGTGGAGCCATGGGCGAATGACTCATTCGATTTTGTCCACTCTCTGATTGGCTCGACGGTCTGGGCGGCACTGGAATGTTTTGTTGACTGCCTGGATGATGATAAACAGAAAAAGAAAGCAAGAAAAAAAAATAAATCAGGAAATATTTACTTTGTGATAAAAACGACACATTAATTTTTTTTAACAGTTACTTATTTTCTAAGTGGTTTCCCCATTTCATGACGACGTTTGCTCCCAACTCCGTGTCTCCCTTCCCCCTTTCCTTTCAACAGCAGCAAGCCATTCTTAAAGCGATTAAATGAAAATAAACATGATCTCCAGTTGCTCGCTACAAATTTATTGCTCTGTTTGGGAGGAAGGGAGGAGAGGAGATGGTAAGGGGAGGTGGATGGAGTGAAAGGGGGAGGGGGGAGAGATTCCATTTCGTTCAACCTTGAACTTGACCCTATTATTAGCAAGGTCATCATGTGTGTTACTGCCAGACTGGGCTCATTCACTCAGAGGTGTAAGCTGCTGAATCACATAATATATCCAGCCGCGCCGTTATGCAAATAAACCTGACTCATTTCGCTTGGTCGGGAAAGGCAGTTTCTGATTGATGGGCTCGCTCACTCCGATCCAGGGAAGAGAACACAGGAGAAGAGCAACTGCCGAGTTAAACCAATCTGTCACACTGGACTGCAATGTAATTCCGTAGAGAGTGGAGGAAAGCGAGAGCCCAGCATCACTAACTGCTTCATTTCGATTTCTCAAAACGATCCCTTCTGCGAAATCAAATTCCGACCACCGCACGACGTCGGAGCCATTACTCCTCCTCTACAAACTTATTTTAACTTATTTGCATCACCAATAATCTAATTTTTTCCCCGTTTCCGGTTCCAATTCACCTTTTCGCGGAGTGGCAAAATTTGTTCTTAAAGAAAATATTCTATCCATCGTTTCTTTGCTATATCTGGAGAATTAAATAAAAATTATTAAAAAAAAAATTAAAAAAATCCCAGTTGTGAATCGATTTGAATTTCGTTCAATTAGGGTTAATGGTTTCCACATTTTGTTTTTGTTCACCTGCTTTCCAGAAACTTTTGCCTACTTTCTAAAAAACAATTTTTCTTCGTTAAGAATCACTGGTTACCATAAAGTTAAACTTATTATTTATCACTATGATATGATAACTTCTGAGGGTTTGAAGATATGACTACGTCTCTAATCTAAAATCCGATATCTTACGAGATGCTGATCGAACAGCTTTAAAGATTAGCACGCGACGTGGGGTGCAAAAAAGAACATCAACAATAAAGGAATATCACTACACGAGGCTCATTGTTCGGTTCTGTAGTTCACAATTCCGACAACAGATGTCGCGCACTTACCACAGCATTTATCCGTTGCCACTCGCATGCTTTAGCATAAATTTTAAAAAACTATTGCCTAGTCAAAAGCGCTCGTGACTGTGCTCGCAAAAGCACAAGCCCATGCGGTTGTGCGAGCATTGTTGCGAGTGTTTTTGACCACATCTAAAGCTAACGTGTGAATTCAGGCTAAAACAACTCACTTCCAATGCGAAAACATGTTCCAAAAAAACCATTTGGAACATTTTTTCGCACCGATATTTTCCCCCGACTACTGCTGGGGTACCACTGGGGTAATAATTCTAAAACGTCATTTTCTGTAACGGCACAAACTGGGAATTTTTCACTGCCAAAAGCCCCCGGTTTATTTTATCGCATCAAATGGACGTTCTGGAGCTTTTACCTCGATGGAACCTCGGCGAAAAGCTTTTGCTAACGAGTGAGAAATAGTCACTGCAACTTACTTATAGCTGGAGACATAGACCTGGACCCAGTCGAGCCGGAAGGAGATGGTGTCGGCCGCATGTTAGTCACCGAAGAATGTGATACGGGTGGCGTGGGCGTCCCTGGATTAGCCGTACTTTGGTTTCCTTCGCCAGACATATCATCTGAACTCGACGACACATCCTGAAGACGCAAAAAAAAAAAAAAAAAAATGCCGATTTTAGTTACAACTGTTTAGGAAACTGTCACATGCTATTTCAAATACCCACCGGAGTTTCATTGCTTCCTTCTTTAGATGCAGCCGAAGTTGAAGACTGTGGCCGATTACCCTGTTGTTGTTGTTGTTGCTGCTGCTGTGGCGGCTGCTGCTGCGCTTGTTGTTGCTGCTGTTGCTGTGTTTGCTGTTGTTGCTGTTGTGGCGGCGGCGGCGGCGGCGCTTGCTGCTGTTGTTGCTGCTGCTGCTGCTGCTGCTGTTGTTGTTGTTGGAAGTTCTACAAAACGAAAATAAAAATCAGATTCAAGTAACTGAAATTCGACTCGATAGAAAACTAAATCCTTACTTGAGACATTTGTGGCATGAAACCCGGCCGCTCAAATCCCGACATGGACGACTGCTGAGGATTCTGCTGTTGATTATACTATTTAAAAAAAAAAAAAAGAGAAGGGGGGGGGGGAAGCGAGTGAATTAATTTTCCACAAATTTCATCAAAGTTTTTCCATTATTTTCCATTAAAGTCCCATTGCAACAAGGCAAGGAAAACCGCGAGATGTGGCTTACGTCACAATCGCGTTATCTAAAGAAAAACTCGATACGTTACCTGTTGTGGGTAATTCTGGCCAGCCATACCCATCTGTGGCGGTCGAACCTGAGGCGGAGGGGCATATCGCTGAGAATACTGAGACCCATACTGTCCTTGAGGAGAATAACTAGGATGCATGTAAGGCCCTTGACCCGGCCGTTTCATTGTCCCTTGATGATTAGGGTCCATGGGACCACTCTAAATGGTTTAAAAAAAAAAATAGAAAAAATAGAAAAATAAAAAAAGAAAATAAAGCGCATAAATAAATAAATAAACTGTAAAAAGGAAGGGAAAAAAACGTTATAGCCATCAAAACATCAATAACACCAAACACTCGAGCTTCCTCATCCTCGAGCGAGCATCGCTCGCACAGCTGCCATCTGCCTGCAAGCTGTGTTACTTCTCTTTGCCTCACAATTCTCTACCCCCTCCCCCTACCCCCCAAACGACAGTTATAAATCCTCAAGGCTATTAGACAATCTGAAGGTCACTCAGTCTACTCTATATGTCAGACTAAACACCACCGGCCCGCGACAACACCCGTGTCAATAGCCTTCTCTTGACACCCTCCTCTTCCCTAACTTCCCGACCCCTCCTCCTTTTCTACTTCCAAACCACAAAACACAATCGCCACGTGCCGACCCGCGTTTTCTTCCGAAATACTTGCTTTTGTCGCATTCTCCAGGTCCCAGTTTAACAGTGAATTCACATTGAATGAGAGCGAAAACTATCCTAACTCGCTTACACGAATTTAATTTCGAAAGTTACCAAAGTGCGAAAATAATTTTTTTTATCGACTTTTAAGCTCAAGATTGCAGCTTGGCACCGATATTTGTCTCCCAAGTTTCCTTCCACGTTGCGTTGGCTAGCAGCTGTAAAAGCGAGCATTAAAAACCTTTCTTGAACACATGCAGGTGGCAAGCGTGCGAGGGGCACGTTAAAAACCGCTACACTTATATATCTACCATACTTTTTTAATGGCGCTAAATCAAGGCTAATCACTGTTTAAAAAGCCCTAACTAATCCTTCAATCAACTAATTCATACGAATTATTTTCATTTTCCCACTGGAAAAGCAAAAAACCCGCAAATAAACACAAAAATAAATTAGGCCTAATTAAAAAAAATAATCGATAAGTTGCGCTTATTAAAAAAAAACTGCTAAAAACGTAATATTTTACGATCAAACGATGTAAATTCAAATTATCTAATATTTTTGTTTATGAAATCTAATATTAATTAATTATCAAGTTTTTTTTTAAAAGGTCGTTTTAAAAAAAAATTGAATAAACCCTTTTTATCTAATTGATCATCTGTTTACATTTTTCTTTTTTTCTTTTGCGATTTTTAATTCGCTATTCAAGTTCATTTTCATCGAAGCGGGTCGAAAAAGTTTTCTTGTTTTCGTGAGCAATCACAAGACTCATCAGTTGTGTGCCAAGTAAGCAGGCTTCAACTCGCTTCGCTCTCCTCTCCACTCCACTCCTCTCCCTCCCTCTCGCGAGTTCTTGGTTAGTTTCGCCTGGAATAGCAGGAGAGTTGGATTT
>JAQFZP010001282.1:0-20721 GCA_034695745.1 Geophilus truncorum | reverse complement strand
TTTCGTTTTGTCGACCAATCACATTCGTCGTGGTGATTTTAAACTGTTGGTCGTTTCTGTTGTGCATCGGTTGTGTTCGTGGTTCGTCCTGCTTTGGTGGACTCGCTGGTCAAAAGTTTTCTGCAGTTGCTTTTCGTTATTATTTGAAAATTGTACATTGGTTATACATATTACAGCAGAATTTACAGTAAGCGAATTGAAGGAATTTGATATCGACCAAAGAAAACTTTAAAAATGTCGTCGAAAGTGACTAATGTAATTTGCATGTTTTAATTTACAGATGCTTGAAGTTCAGGATAAAGAAAATATTGAACAAATGGAAGTGACCTCGACAGTCAAGGACGAAAAGGCTACAAAAAAATCAGCGAATGAGCCACTCAAAGATTCGTCTAACCAAGAGCAAACTGTCGGGTTTAACCGAAATCCTCCTAGGTAAGCTTTTGAATAATGCAATTTAAATTTAAATTATATAAAAAAAAAAAAAAAAAAATTTATAAAAATTATTCCAGGAAACAATGGAAGTTGGATGACTTTGAGATCGGAAGACCGTTGGGAAAAGGAAAGTTTGGAAATGTTTACTTGGCCCGAGAGAAAAAAACGAAATACATTGTCGCGTTAAAAGTCCTATTTAAGTCTCAGCTGCAGAAAGCTCACGTTGAGTACCAGTTACGAAGAGAAATTGAAATCCAGTCGCATTTAAGGTGAATATATTGATTAAAAAAAATCTTATAAAACATTTTTAAAATTATAAAATATTTTTTTTTAGGCATCCCAACATTCTTCGATTGTTCGGGTATTTTTACGATGAAACACGAGTTTATCTAATTCTTGAGTACGCTGCTAGAGGCGAATTGTACAAAGAACTGAACAAGAAAAAACGATTTGATGAGATTCGAAGCGCTAAGGTAATTTTTCTGTAATTTTTTTTGCAAATGCGACACTAAAATGTTTTTTTTTTTTTTTTTACATTCTAGTACATTGCGCAATTAGCAGACGCTTTGACATACTGCCACTCTAAGAAAGTGATCCACCGGGATATTAAACCTGAAAACATATTAGTGGGAATCCAAGGCGACTTAAAAATCGCCGATTTCGGATGGTCAGTTCACGCACCATCGAGCAGGCGAACCACTATGTGCGGCACTCTCGATTATCTTCCGCCTGAGATGATCGAAGGCAAACCACATGACGAGCGAGTCGATTTGTGGAGTTTGGGCATTTTGACTTACGAATTCTTGGCTGGGAAACCACCATTCGAGTCCGACTCGCACAAGGATACTTACTCCAAAATTAAGAAAGTGGACATTCGTTTTGATTCGTTCATATCACAAGAGGCTCGGGATTTTATTAGCAAGGTCAGTTACAAATCATTAAGTTATGTTTATAAAATGTTTATAAAAATTTTTTGTTATGATTTTCCAGCTACTCCGTCGAGATCCGGTAGAACGAATGCCACTGGAGGATGTTGTGAAGCATCCATGGATCGCCAAATGCAGAAATGACGAATAGAACCTGCCATTTTTTTATAACAAACTTTTTACTCTAATAATGCGATTTAAATTCTTTTGTACTTTTATTTTTTGGCGAACTATGTAAATAAACCATTTTTTTTTGCATGGTGCGTTACTTGGAAGCATTTCTTTTTATTTTATGCAAAATTAGAGTTCCGTACAAAAGCTGTAGTTATGAAAAAGCAAAGAAAATTGTCAAAAAGGACAAATTTTAGTAATGATTTGAAAATAACAGCAACTAAATTGTAGAAATAGACGTAAGCATTGTTCAATTGCATTGATTAAATAGCTTCAGCGTCGGCATCTTCCTCCTCCATCTCTTCTTCGTACTCTTCATCTTCCGCAGTCGCTTCTTGATACTGCTGATATTCAGAAACGAGATCATTCATGTTCGATTCCGCTTCGGTGAACTCCATTTCATCCATTCCTTCTCCGGTATACCAATGTAAGAAAGCCTTTCGGCGAAACATAGCTGGAAAATACAAAATTTATTACTATTATTGTGAAGGTCAAACTTGAAAGTGTCCAAAGGGTGAAGACCACCCAAATGGCCTTTACGGTACCTCCAAATAAAAAGATATTTTGGGGGAAAATATTTGCGCCTTTCTTGCAGCTCGGTTCCCACAACTAAGGAATGTCGCCAGTGTCCAATCAACCCAGATTGGATGCAGGCGATGACAATTGATAGGGACTTAGGGACCGACTTGCGCTGACCGGCGCCACACTGTTTGTTTGCTCCGAGCCCCTGCTGCGCTTGTTGATGACACCCACATGTCGGGGAGCGACCGTCGCGTTATTATATTTTTTTATTTTAATTTAATTAAAAAAATTACCGGTAAATTGTTCCGAAATCCTCTTGAATATTTCCTGAATGGCAGTGCTGTTGCCGATGAATGTTGCTGACATTTTAAGGCCACGAGGCGGGATATCGCAGACAGCAGTTTTCACGTTATTCGGGATCCACTCGACAAAATAACTGCTGTTCTTATTCTGGATATTAAGCATCTGCTCGTCAATTTCCTTCATCGACATTCGACCACGGAAAATAGTCGCTACGGTCAGATATCGGCCGTGACGTGGATCGCAAGCGGCCATCATGTTTTTAGCGTCAAACAATTGTTGAGTTAGCTCCGGGACGGACAATGCTCGGTATTGCTGACTGCCGCGAGAAGTAAGAGGTGCAAAACCAGGCATGAAAAAGTGAAGACGGGGAAAGGGAACCATGTTGACAGCCAGTTTTCGGAGATCTGCATTTAGTTGTCCGGGAAACCGAAGGCAAGTGGTTACTCCAGACATCGTAGCGGATACCAAGTGATTCAAATCGCCGTAAGTCGGAGTGGATAGTTTCAGAGTGCGGAAGCAGATGTCGTATAAAGCTTCGTTGTCGATGCAGTAAGTTTCGTCCGTGTTCTCAACGAGTTGGTGAACCGAAAGGGTTGCGTTGTAAGGCTCTACAACAGTGTCAGATACCTGGAGAAGATAAACTAAATTAATAAAATAAAAAAACTTGAATTTTATTTTCTTTTTTGTTACTTTAGGCGAAGGCATGACACTGAATGTATTCATAATCCTATCAGGATATTCCTCTCTAATCTTAGAAATAAGAAGAGTTCCCATGCCAGAACCGGTTCCTCCACCAAGTGAATGTGTCAGTTGGAATCCTTGAAGACAATCGCAACTTTCAGCTTCTTTCCTGACAACATCTAACACCGAATCCACCAGTTCTGCTCCTTCGGTGTAGTGTCCTTTGGCCCAGTTGTTTCCAGCGCCACTTTGTCCTTTTCAATTTGATTTTTGATTAAAAACCAATAAAAAATCAAGTTGGAATTTGGAATTTACCAAAGACAAAATTATCCGGCCTGTAAAGCTGCCCAAAAGGACCAGATCGGACTGAATCCATTGTCCCAGGCTCCAAATCGAGTAAAACCGCTCGAGGAACATATTTACCACCTGAAAGTAAAATCACAAAATGATGAAAGAAGTTTAGTTTTCATTCACAAGCATAAATTATACCAAAACATCTCAATAGATGGCAGTTCAGTCTGCCGCTCACAGCTAGACTTCATCGACCAAATGTGGTTCAATGTCCTTTATAATGTATGAGATGTATTATGTATAACATAACATTTATTCGATCTCCTTCACTAGGAAGGCGTTTTTTATAAACCTACAGATTTATTTATTACATCATTATAAATTGACACGCAATCATCAAAACAACTTTTATTTGTCAATAATAACTGAATTCAAAGTGCAATATTATAGTAAATCCATTAAATAGTTCTTCTACATTTTTATTTACAACTAATTCGATTTTAAACCCCTAATCCGACGCGACATATTTATCCCACTACCCACACCCCCTGTAGTGATGAGTGGGACTGTTGATATGAGTCAGCTGTTAGGGCTCCAGTCTGTCCGTCTGACTGCTGAATTTATGATGTGTCTGTGAACTTAAAATCCTACAGATGGAGATGCACAGATATGCAACACCCAAATGCCGAATGGGTGGAGTAGGAACAATTCCAAATATGAACAATGAAAGATTTAAAGCAGTTAGGGAAGTTTATTGCCTCCACTTATATAATAAATTGCTCTCTGCTACAGCAACCAACTTTAAGTTATTAATTGTCCATAGCGCCTGATTCGACGTACAACTGAAAATGACCTAAGAGCGCATTAAATGTTTTGTGCTTACTACAGTACCCTACCCCAATTTGTCTGCAAGAAAGAAAATCGATACTGTATGGTTAACTCAAAGCAGACGGCGCGTTGAAAAGATATTTACATAAAAAGAGATTTCTAAGTTTAGGTTCGAAAAAGTGAAGACTGAAAATTCGAGAAGACAAATTATTTCTTCAGTACATTGAAGGTCATTCAAGCTGTGCACTTCACCCCTGAATTTTGGGTTTAATCACCAGGAAGTGGATATTTGGCTTTTCATTCATGACTCATAGCTGCGTGAGGCAGCCAGGTGAATGATTAAAGTGACTATAAATGGACGTGTTTTGTAAAGCGTTGGTTATGAATGACTGCCGATGATTTTAAAAGCGCTTCTGAATTTAGCGAAATTTTTTGGAAGAGGATAATAGAATTGCTATTGTGATTGTAAGTTGCGTGTTTATGAATGTTTTATTGAATTATAAATTACCGAACTAAAAATAATATTTGAAAAAATAAATTATTATGTTTACTGTTTATTAATTTGTAAGTATGTCAATTACTTTGCTATTGGTTTTTAGTGAGCAACTCGTGACTGAAATGTACTTTCTACTGTATTTTCCTAAAATTAGATGTTTTTTTTGGGGGTGGGGAGGGGGGGGGGTTATTGCTCATTTCCTGTTGGCTATAAAAAATAAACCTCAGAATTGGCTCATTATCAAATGCAGCAAAAATCAATTCAAGATTAATGTATCTCGCATTCATCGAAGGCACCCGTAAAGCTTTTACCCATTTGCCGTAGAATAAACAAACAATGCTGACTTACCCTGCGCTTCATTATAATAAACATTAATTCTTTCCAACTGCAAGTCTGAGTCACCATGATAAGCACCAGTGGAATCAATTCCATGTTCATCCGAAATTACTTCCCAAAACTGCAAAAAAAAAACAGAATTCCATATTGATCACTGAAATAATCTGCTAAAACGGTTACAACCGGACAAAGATAAAAGCTGTAATTTAAATTTGAACATTCTCTGATAAGCAACTAAAAGGTCAGTTTTCCATATTTAGTTAATAAAATAAAATAAAATAAAATAAAATGAAAAACATTTTCAGTCCTAAAAAAATTCCATCTTATTAAAAAAAAATAAAAAAATTCCTATAAATCTTTTATGCAACATTTGATCTGTTTAATCTGCAGCTACATCTTAAAAACATCCCTCCCTTCATCAATGACATTATAATTAAGTTAATTACAATTAATACAGTGGAATCCGTTTATAACGTTTCTCAAGGGACCGGCTTGAAAATGACGTTATAACAAGAGTTGACGTTATAAGAAGAGTTGACGTTATAATCGAGTATCTTTGTATAACGCATATATAGTCGGAGAAACAAAAAAAAACGTTAAGTTATAACAGGGTTTAAAGATCTTGCTTGCTATAACCGAGTTATAAATGGGTTCCATTGTACTTAAAAAATAAAACTGTTTAGTTTTTACCTTAGCTCCTATTTGATTGCCGCATTGGCCTACTTGAACGTGAACTATTTCTCTCATCTTGGAATAATTGCTCTTGAACCGATCTAGAAATGATGTATATTTGCAAACGGTGCTCTCCAAGTCTGACAGCGCACGACACCGGCTTTCTCCTTCTCGAAGATTAGTGACATATCACTTCCGGTGACGTCATGAGAGTGGAATGCCTGCAACTGCATAGCACCGCAGGATGACTCATGGGGGTTCTTGAACATTTTTTTTTTTTTTTTCATTTTCACTCTTTTAAAATAAATAAACACAGAAAAGAATATAATTTCGCATGTACCGTAACATTTAATTGCACTCAGACAAATTTTTCAAACTTTACGAAGATTACATACAAAAATTGTGTTAAATTAAAAATAAAAAAAGTAGTGTAGTTTGTTTTTTGTTTTCAACAAAATATAGCAAATTACAAGGGTTGGAAAATTACGCAGTGCTCTTTTTCGATTTTAAGATTGCAAGAAAAAGGAAGCGACAAATTACACATGCTGTAATTAGGCTTCCTCACGCTCGCCCTCTTCCTCTTCGTCAAATTCGCCTTCCTCGTCAGCAGTGGCGTCTTGGTACTGCTGGTATTCGGACACCAGATCATTCATGTTCGACTCGGCTTCAGTGAATTCCATTTCGTCCATTCCCTCGCCAGTATACCAATGCAAGAAAGCCTTACGGCGGAACATAGCTAAAAAAATTTAATTTTATTAAATTAAAATATTTACTTTTTAAAATTTTTTTTAAATATAAAAACGCACCAGTGAATTGTTCTGAGATTCTTTTGAACAGTTCCTGGATGGCGGTGCTGTTGCCAATGAAAGTGGCCGACATTTTGAGACCACGAGGAGGAATATCGCACACTGCAGTCTTGACGTTGTTTGGAATCCATTCAACGAAGTAGCTGCTGTTCTTATTTTGTACGTTAAGCATCTGCTCGTCGACCTCCTTCATCGACATTCGACCGCGGAAAACAGCGGCGACGGTTAAGTACCGGCCGTGTCTCGGGTCGCAGGCCGCCATCATGTTCTTCGCATCGAACATCTGCTGTGTGAGTTCGGGCACAGTCAGAGCTCGATACTGTTGGCTTCCGCGGGATGTGAGTGGCGCGAAACCGGGCATGAAGAAATGCAATCGAGGGAATGGTACCATATTGACTGCCAGTTTTCGTAAATCGGCGTTCAGTTGCCCAGGGAATCGAAGGCAGGTTGTTACACCGGACATTGTGGCTGACACTAAATGGTTCAAATCGCCATATGTAGGAGTTGTCAATTTCAAGGTGCGGAAACAGATGTCGTAAAGAGCTTCGTTGTCTATGCAGTAAGTCTCGTCCGTGTTTTCCACCAACTGGTGGACTGAGAGGGTTGCGTTGTATGGCTCAACCACGGTATCAGATACCTAAATTTAAAAAAAAATAAAAAATATATTTTAGTAAAAATAAAATTTTATTTTATAAATTAACTTTTTGAAACCTTGGGTGATGGTACAACGCTAAAGGTGTTCATGATCCTATCGGGGTACTCCTCACGAATTTTTGAAATTAGTAAGGTACCCATTCCGGATCCGGTACCCCCTCCAAGGGAATGAGTTAACTGAAATCCTTGTAGACAATCGCAGCTCTCAGCTTCTTTCCTCACAACGTCCAAAACAGAATCTACCAATTCCGCACCTTCTGTGTAATGACCCTTCGCCCAGTTATTCCCCGCACCGCTTTGACCTGTCAAAAAATTAAAAAAAAATATAAAAAATTAAAAAATCAATAAAAGCAATTTAAAAAAATTAAAAACCTACCGAAAACGAAGTTATCTGGCCGAAAAATTTGGCCGAACGGTCCAGATCGTACTGAATCCATGGTCCCGGGTTCCAAATCCACCAAAATAGCCCGTGGCACGTATTTACCTCCTAATTAAAAAGTCAAATACAGTTTAGATCAATTTTCTGATTTTATTTAATTAACACCGAACCTGTAGCTTCATTATAATACACATTTATCCTTTCCAATTGCAAATCGGAGTCTCCGTGGTAAGTACCGGTTGGGTCGATTCCGTGTTCGTCCGAGATTACTTCCCAGAACTAATCAAATAGTTAACGATTTTTACTATATTTGGAAAACTATTCAATACTGACTGAGTAAATGTATATTTTACTTATAAGCTGTTGCTGTGGTAACGGTTGTTAAGAAACAAAAACAAAAAAAGACAAAAAAAAATTGTGATTGCTTAATATGGTTTTGTAACCCAATTTGGTTTAGTGGGTTAATTTATGAAACGAGTTTAGTTGAAATTAAGTACAGTCATTTACAAAAGATGAAAATAGAAGCATAATTGTTCTCGCTTTGCACTCTTAAGGATCATCACCCGCGCGCCATGTCTTTGTTTATTAAATCCAATCAAAATGAATGGAAAAATAGAATTTTCCAATCTAAATATGGAGGAAAATTTTAATTCGAATTTCGAAAAATTACATTTTAAAATCAAATTTAAGGTTTTAAATGTTATTTTTCGAATAAACTAAGCCCTCAGAGCCTTTAAAACGAGACAAGAAATTATCGATTTTTGTCTTGACTGTTTTATCTCATTCAAACCGCCGCCTGTTCTTAGAACGAGCAGAAATAAATTCAAAACGCCGGGGAATAAAAATTGAAAAAAAGGCTTACCTTAGCTCCAATTTGGTTACCACACTGGCCCGCTTGAATGTGTACGATTTCTCTCATCTTGAAGAAACTTTAGGGATAAAAACGAGGTGTTCTATAAAAAATAGGCAAAGACGAGAGTCTAGAGAGTCGTGAGCTACTGCGATGTAGGACTGATTCCCACGAATTTATCCGACCAACTGGCGAGGACCGTTTTATGTGCTCAAACACCACTTCAAATATTGTTCCGATTAAATGAAAATAGAACAAATACAACTTTAGTTTTGAATTTTATGAAAAATGATAGTAATTTCTATCGTAGTAAAATAGCTTAAGCAGATCTAAATTCGAACCGAACGACTGGATTTATGTTTGAGCACTGGCACTATTTGCAACTGTTGGGGAAGAATACACCGAAACGTGCCGTGATGCGTGCCGCGCATGGCACGTTCTATCTTGACGTAATAGTAAAAAATTTCTTAAGTTTATCATTGTTGTTGTCGTCTTAAAAATAACACTTTTTTTGAGTATAAAATAAATTTATTAACATCATTATTTCATGTAGCTTGACAATTTATAAAATAAGTTAACAATAAAAACCATTAATAATAATAATAAACATTTCACATAGCATCAGTCCATTTAAATTTAAGTTGATGTTTATGTACATTTTTTTGCCAGTAGTGAAGGACTTTTGAAAGCATAGGCGTGTTTAACCGATCGAATATTTTCATGCATCCGGAGAAGTCCACGTTGAATTCGTGTCTTTTATTTTGAATCAAGCTATTTGTCAAAGCAATTAAACTTGATTCACTTAACTCACTGTTGATGGCGAGAGAAAGTCGATTGATGCAAGGCAAATGTGGCAAACATCTAAAATTAAAAATAAAAACAAAACTTAATTAAAAAAATTAAAAAATAAAAATCAGCTGTTAAATTTAAAGATCCGCAAGAATTTTTTTTTCTTGCGAAAAAGTAAAATATTGCCCCTTAAAATGGTCACAAACCCCCAGGATACTGTCATGGATGGATTCTGGTTTTGACCCCACCTAATAACTAGTTACATTAGACTGAGTCATGTATCCTTTTAAGGTGATTAAGGTCGCAGTGTTGTAGGAGGGTAACCTTGGTCCATTCGATTAAGACAAATAACATGTTTCGTAATAAAGGACGTTCTTTAAGAAAAAGTGAGTGATTTTATGTTCTTACAGTGAAATTTGAGATACCACTTCATCAGAAAGCTGGCAATCATCTAAACACAGGTCTTCTAAGATGCATTTGTCCTATTAAAATTCAACAAACATTTATCAGCATTTTTTTATATTTAAAAAAAAAAAAAAAAAAAATTTCACTCACCGAAAGGAAATAAGTCCGTAAAGAGGTCGCTAACTTGTCATTTGCCATGCACTTGTCACTTGATAAAACAGAGGTGAGATCAATGGCGGTAACTTTTCCTGCATGCAAGCTGCGCAGCAAAGCACCCATTCCGTCAACGTTGAAACTGTTGTAGGAGATGTTCAAAACACTCAAATGGATGCAACCTGAAATATAAATAAAATTAATACCATATAATACCGTGTGATAACTTGAATTTTCGATGCACTATTCTACCTGCCAACGCCTTCACCAAGGAACTTTGTGTTTTTATGCAGCTGTCGTCTAGAGAGCAACTTGCTATTTCTAGATGCGACAGTAGGGGCAAGGCTGTTATTATTGTTGATAAAGCTGTTGTTGTGTTTTCTAATGAGTTGAAACTTAAATTAAGGTTTGTCATCATCTGTAATGGTTTAGATTCCTCGGTGCTGTTTTTCTTGTTCAAAATATCGCTTAAGCTTTGCAAATTGGTGATGTTATTGCAGGAAAAGTCGAGATGAGTTAAATTAGACAGCGTAGAAACAATACTGGCAAACGCCTACAATAAAATTTAAATTAATATTTTCTTATTGAAATCATAATAACAATCTTACCTGTAGACCAGCATTTCCCATGCAATTTCCAGCAAGAGAAAGATGTCGTAACGCATACTGACATTGCAACGCCCTGAATGTGACACGAAGATGCTGTGGACTCAAATGCAAATCGATCATTCTTAGATCATTTGAAATCGCAGCCATTTCCAAATGATGTTTTACGTTGGTAAATGGCTCAGTCTTTAAAGCATCGCAAGCTGAAGTGTATCGATCAGAAAGAGATGGCAGATCCCAGTGTTCAACATTTCCCAGTAACTAATAATAAAAATTAACATGATCAGTATCTTTATCGATTATTACGGCAATAATATTTACCTCTTCGTTTCCGGCAATTACTTCTGTAACGTTATCGTTTGACCCTAACACGGCACCGTCAGAAGCACATAAACGCAACACGGGCTTTAAACCAAACATTTCGTGATACCGGTTCGCTGCTTCTTCTGCTAACCAACTCACGGATTGATCTAACTCTCTAAAAGTAAGAAAACACAATTTAAAAAAAAAAAAAATTTTCTTAAAATTTATAATTGATTACCTTTGAGTAATTGGTATCAATAATCGCTTTCCTTCTATTCGTACTCTTACTCTCATGCACGAAGAAACGTTTGACGATTGTACATTTGCATATGGCATCTGCTGAGCAAGTTGATTGGAAGTCGCAGGTTGGTTCGTATCATCATCATCTTCAATTTCCATAACTTCTCCTTCATCGTCTACAATAACATCGTCATCAAATGCACTATGCGATTCACTTTTAGATTTCTAAAAATAGCAATGCAATAAATTCAATACATATAAAATCACGAAATAAACGCAGTATTATTAACTCACCCATGCTGAATTGAATTTCAATTGTCTCATTTTAGGCCTTCTGGATTTCGATTTTCTACTGGTACTAACACGACTGTTTGTTTGAAATGCCGATTTAAACACCGGCCAAGAAGTTTTATTGCATGTTTTTGTCGTGGAACCGACATCATCTTCCAACCAATCGTCCACAAGAACTTCTTCTTCACCAACCAATGCAGTCTTCTTATCCGACTTCTGTTTTACTGGAGACACATCTTGATTTACTCGCGAAGTTGCACTTCGAACACTGTCTATTGCCTTCCTGTACTCGTGCCTCGCAAATTCAGGATTATCAATATCAGACTCAATAATCGCCGGCGATTCCATTTCGAAACTTTCGTCGTGTTCGTCTATTTTTCTCGATTTGGGTCTAGAACTTGTAGTCTCATCATCATCGTCGTCATCATCGGAAACAATGTCAATCTTAGCTCGCTTTTTGCTCATGTTATTCACGGCTCCTCCTTGATCTTCATCACTAAATGACACCAATTCGTCCATATTCCTATTAAATAATAAAATTATGAATATTTTTTTAATCTTTACTGCAAATAAAAAATTCTTAACTGGAATATTGCTGCAGAGCTTAACGGAGTTTTGTTAATATCTCTGTATTCAAGACCCACTGCATTCGCCATTTGACTCAATTTATCTTTCATCTCGTTGTATTCACGTATTAACCCTTCATCTAAGTCTTCGCCAACACGTTTCCGCCATTTCTTTAAGCAATCTAAAGGCGTTTGACCCTTAAAAATCAAAATAAAGTTTAAGAATCACAAAATAACAAAAATGTACAGCAATCATGCATACATCGTTCATTTTGGCGATAACTGAAGCACCGCGTTCGATAAGAAGCCGCATTATGTTAAAATTAGCGCAACTAGCAGAATCGTGCAGTGGAGTTATCCCATCGCAGAGTACACCACCTCGGTCGTTAATCCAAGCTCCTTTATCAAGTAAATGTTCGACTATTTCAAGATGATCGTGATTCGCGGCTTCGTGTAAGGGAATCCAACCACAATTGTCTCGAGGATTAACTGGATGTCCTTTCTCGATCAATCGTCGAACTTGACTTAAATTTCCAATTATGCACGCTCGATGTAACGGCGTTTCTCCTTTTTCGTTTTTCTGAAAAGAAAATTATAAATTTGAAATAACGTTATTCTTTTTAGTGTTTAGTCATAAATTTACCTTGGCTGGTACTTTCCGGGTTTGTCGTTTAGGTTTTGGTCTATCAAATTCTTCATTTTCTACTTCACTGTCAGAACTGCTTTCTAGTTGAAAAAATAATTAATAATAATATTAATAATATTGTCAATGCCATTTTTTCCGCAATATTTTACTTACCCGATAAATCGGTCAGTTCGGAGCTAGATGAATTATGACTTATTTGACTCTGATTTTCATCATCTGACATTTCGTCATTATTTTGTAGCAATTCCTCGAGTGATTGTTCGGTTGCTTCTTTCTCATCTTCCATATTCAAAACTTCTTGCGCTCGAACTAAACTTTTCAAACAGTTTATTTCCAACCTCACATCGTTCGTCTCTTTAGCGCACTCCAACGCGCATAAATGTGAACGGTGAATTTCGGGATAGTCGTTTTTCTGACATAATTGACATTCTGCTATGTTCAACCAAGTTTTGCATTGCTAGAATTAAACAAATGTGTTATAGTTAATGTGAAAAAAAAATAATTGGTTTTTAATAAAATTACCTCTTTAAAGTTACCAGTTCTGCATTCGAGTTCTTTATAATAATTGTCCAACGCAAATCTGTATTTTTTGAGATCTAAGTATGTTTCTGCCAAGCTGAAATAAATAGTTGCTTTCTCTGAATCACTTGTGTCCAACGATTCTGCGCATTCCAACTGCAATTAACAAATAAAGCATAAATAAATAAAAATTGAATTAAATTAATATAATAAAACATTATTAAAAAAAAACAAAAAAACATACCATTTTATTGTAAAAATTTACGGAATTATCAAAGCATTCCATTTTTGCACATAAATCGCCTAATTTTTCGAATAAAATCATTTTCTCTTTAAAATCGTCATCTCGTACAGTACTTAATTCTTTTTCAAGCCTACACAGCTTCACAGCTGTAATAAAAATTAGTCAAAATTAGAATAAATTTTTTTGTTTTAAAATACTGTATAACTTACATAATTTTAAAAGTTTCTTAATTTCTGCGCGAACGTGTTCATTTGGAGCATTCAATTTGTGAGATTTCTTCAAGTAATGTTTGGCGCTTTCAAAATCATTAATTCGTAGCAATATCTAAAATAAATAAATATTTAAAATATTGCAACCTCTAATAATATTTTTTTAAACACTCTATTTACCCTAGACTTTAATATTAACGTCTCGCTTTGAAGTGTTTTGTCTTTTAATTTAACAGCACACGCATGAGCCTCGTCAACTATTCTAAGTGCTTGGCTACAATTCCCCGATCGAAAGTATATAGACGCTAATGAATATTGGCATCGATTGAGATCTTCTTTCAAATCGTTGACTCTGTAATAAAATTAATATTAAACTAATATTTGTAAAGTAACACAGCATGATACATACTCATTTATGTGAATTGCTTGTTTGATGAGATCTGAACATTTACTTAAATTTCCCTTGTAATCATGTATCAAGCCTAAATTCAAGTAAAGTCTCGCTTTCATTGCCATTAGTTCCTTTTGAGAGATGTCATTACCGAGACTAAAATTTAATAATAATATTTTAAAATGAATTTTTTCAAATTATAAAAAAATCTGGTACCGGTACCAACCTTTTACAAATATCTAAACTTTTCAAAAACGCATTTTCGGACTTCGTTAAGACTTCTTTGTACATTTCAGTGTCATTATCATGTTCCAGGCTTTCTGATTGGCACAGATAAGTTCTTCCAATAGTAGCCCATGCACGTTGTTCTTCTACACTGTTATTAACACTTTGGGCTAATTCTGAAATTAAACCAATTTGAAACTAAATTTCATTGCAATTGAAAAATTCCAATTAATTACCAAGATGTTTGTGTTGATAAGTCAAAGCCTTTTCGTAGTCAGACATCTCGTTATAACATTCTCCAATTTTTCTATTAGCAACTGCACACCCGATTACATCTTCAATTTTTTCACATGCGCTTAGTTCTTCTTCGTGCTCCTCTAAAGCGTCTTCGAATTTACCTGAGAAAAAATAAATTTAAAATCAATTCATTGAGGTGAAAAATAATAAATGATAACAAACCTTGTTGACTATAAATTTCTCCTATAACATTACAAGTATGAGCAAATTGAACCAGATTGTTTTTCAATTTCCATTTTCGTTTTTCTTTTCTTAACGCTGAAAACCAAACAAATACATGATAAATTGATAAACCACTTTAAAATTTAAGATAAAATACAACAAACCAATCAATTCGGCATATAATGTGGCATCAGACATGTTTCTGACCCCAGATTTAAAAACTGTATTTTAACCAGCGAGGCTGACGAATGTGAAGCTAAATAATGTAAATATACTCTGGTACTGGTAGTATGTAGTATTTTACCGCCAAACCGTGTTTAAAATTTACATGTTTTAACACAAATCACTACGCGAAGCCCGAGGCGAAGCGTTTTTGTAATTCACCGGTGGCGCCACCTGTCGGAGACAATCGCTTTGATCCCTTTGAGAATGAGTAGTTTTCTCAGCATTGCAAAGTAGAGATGATCGAGGTCTTATGTCTTTTGGACGCCGCAGACATCGAATTTGATGAACCTCTTTCAAGATCCAAACTATTTTGACAAGTCTACTCTCTAACAAAGGTAAGGCTTGGTAATCTCTAAAACCCGGAATGAGAAAATGCAATTGTTGCATTGTTCGAAAATGACAACTGGACGAGCAACGGCAGGCATTATTATTACCGGAGATGAGATTTTGAAAGGGCACGTACAAGATACAAATTCATACTATTTAGCTCGTCGTTTACGTAAATTAGGTGTAAACGTGCGTAAAATATCTATAATTCCAGACGACATCTCGAGTATTGCGCAGGAAGTTTATGAATTTTCTTTAAATTACTCTTATGTGATTACGACTGGAGGTATTGGCCCATCCTACGACGACGTAACGTACGCCGGTATCGCAGAAGCATTCGATGAATCTCTTAAACTAAACCACGAGTTGAACAAGCTGTATCTGACGTACAAATCACCAGAAAGCGCAGAGAAGATGTCATTTGTGCCCGAGTCTGGAGTGTTTCACTTCCTAAACAACAGAGCAACTGGAAAGATGTCTGCATTTCCAGTGGTATCAGTCAAGAATGTCTTCATCTTTACCGGCGAACCAGAGTTCCTCGAGATGGCATTTGAAGGACTGAGCGAGATGTTTTATCAGGATGGGGTAGAAATCCACATGTTGCGGATGTACTTGAATTTAGAAGAATATGAAATCATAATTCCTTTAAACAGGGCAGTCGCGACGTTTGAAAACACAGTTGTCTTTAAATCATCTCCGGCCACCAATCAACAACAACAAACTTACTACAAGTCGACAATTACCATGGAATCTGATCTGAAGCAATACGTCGATGAAGCCTTTGTTTTCTTGCAAAAGGAATTTACCTCTGATGCACGTATTTTTTATCATGATAAATTGGTAGAAAATGCAGGTGTGCAACTTTATGACCAGTTTTTGTTTTATTGTGTCGAAAATGAGTTTAAACAGACAGTAAAAACGTCAGTGGAGTTTTTAGAGTCGTGTTTTAATCGGTTTAAAATGGCTGAAATGTGTTTGAGCTTTAACGGAGGCAAAGATTCTACTGTTTTACTACATCTGTTCGAAGCTGTGAGGCAGAGGAAATGCACTGAAAAGGGAGATTCACTTTTCTTGCAGGGTGTTTACTTTCGTGGAACTGAAACTTTCCCTGAAATTGAACAATTCGTCCAGAAAACGACGCTAAAGTAGAATTTAGTGGTATTTGCATACCCCGAACAAAAAATTGAATTTCTTCAATTTTGCAGCTATTACTTAAAATTGCACATTTACGAAGGAAAAATTCGTGAAGGGGTAAAGAGATTACTTGAAGATCATCCTGACATTCGAGCAGTCATTATGGGATGTCGGCGAACTGATCCAAACTTGTCAGAATTAGAATGTTTCCAAGTAAATTCGAACGTATATTGTATGATTTGTCTGTATAAATATTTGATTTTAGATGACTGATCCCGGGTGGCCCCAAACACTCAGGGTCAATCCTTTAATTTTTTGGTCTTATTATGATATTTGGAAATTTATAAGGCAATTCTGTTTACCTTATTGTTCCCTCTACGATCAAGGGTAGATTAATATGGAATTTATATGAAAAATGTTATAGTTTACAATATTTGTTATTTTGTGTATTTTTAGGTATTCTTCGCTCGGAGAAGTCAATGACACTTATAAAAATTCTGCACTTATAATAAAAACAAGTGAAGTAAAAGAAAGTTACAAACCTGCGTACGAGTTGCACGATGGCAATTTGGAACGGCACGGGAGGGAAAGTTTAAGTAAATGACTTTTTAATACATTCTTTACATTCTTTAGAGTTTTAAAACTTATTTTTTTTTGCAGCTTTACTCATTGACGATGGAGAGAACGACGATGGAGAGCACGACGACACCAATCGATGTTGATTATTTGATCAGCAATAGCGATAAACTGTCTTCCATAATTATAAATTCGTTCGGCTCAAATGGACGGCTGTGTTTGATGCTGCAGTCGACAGGACATACATTTGTTACTTCAGATGGGAGTGTGGTGCTGGAAAATGTTCATTTTAAAGATCCCATGAGTCGTTACATCAGTCATTGTGCTGTTTTGTTTAAAGAAAAATACGGCGATGGAAGCAAAACATTTATCTTAGTTTTAAATGAATTACTTAAGTGCATTAATAGTTTTGTCGTAAAAGAATCATCGGGTCGAGAAGATAAATGTGCGAGATTGCATCAAATATCTAGAGATTTACATCGATTTACTACAGTTTATCAAGAGGAAATGGTGGCCTTAATTGCAAATGACAAAAAACATATGGACAATGAACAGGAAATTAAATTGTTAATTGGTGGACTTTTACGAGGGAGATTTAGTGATTTTATTTGCACGAAATTAATTAATCTGGCGTTCGATTTTATCTCGTGTTCTTGCATTGGGGAAATTACATTAGAAAAGCTTGACTTTTTAATTGCAAATTTTTCTCTTAATTGTGTTGTCAACGACTTATTACCATTTGATAATTCTTATACCGATTGTGGCTGTTTAATTAGTAGGGAACTTTTAACCTCATTTGAGGATTTGACTCAAAAGGACGTCAAGTTTGTGCTAATAACTTGCAGTTTGAATAAATTTGGTAAAGAAATTTTATTTAAATCTGATTTTGAAAGTGAATTAACAAATATTTTGAATTATTCAGATTTTTACTTCGAGAAACTGTTTAAACATTTGAGAGCAATTGGTGTGCAGCTTTTAATATCGTTAGAAAAATTCTCAGAAAATTTGCAATTTCTGAGTAAAAAGCTCGAGTTACCAGTTCTTCATGGCATTGATGAAGAAGTAGCGAGATATATTATTGAAATTAGTGGCATAGAACCCATTGAAACACTAAATTTAAGCATCGATGATTCAAATATCTGTATAACCGATGTAAAACAACTTAAAATTGGTTTCTGTAACTACACACAACTTAATTTTAGAGAACAAATAGTGAATTTGAAACCCTGTTATTTGCTACTAGGAGGGTCAGATGCAAATGCAATTAAGCAATATGGAAAAAGCATATTGAATGCGATAAAGTACTTAAAACTAAGATTTAATAAGAAAAATGATTATATTTTCCCTTGTGCAGTGGGTGGAAGATGGGAGTTTCTTGTTAGTCAATGGCTTCTTAAAGAATCGAGCAAGTTTAACTGTGATATTCAAAATGTTTGTAGAATTTTAAGTGAGGCATTACTCATCGTACCTAAAACCATCTTGAAAAATTCGAATAACATTTCAAATCAAATATTTATAAATGTACTACACTCGATACAAAACTCAACCGAAGCATCCAGTATTAACGGGTTAACAGGAGTGGTAGAAACGTGCAACAGATTTGATTTAGAGTTAGTTGAATACAAACAAAGCCTCCTTTTTGAAGTGATAATGGCTGCCAGTCAGTTATTAAGGATAGATAGCACTAGTTTACATCGGAAAAGATAATTTAATTAGCCACTGGTTTTTTTGTTTTTACACTTTTAACGATATAAATTCTGTACAAATAGAAATTAAAACCTATTTTCTATGTTTCCTGTGTTTCTTCGACTTCTTCCCTTTCGCTTTCTTCGATTTGTGGGGACTGCGACTTCTGTGCCTTCGTTTGCACTTGTTAGAGCGACTATCATTGTGGTTGCTGCTGGTACTTGAACTACTACTACTACTGGAGTCACTATCCGAAGACGGCGAGTCTAGTAATGCTTGTAGCTGTTGAACCCTGAAATTAAAATAAAAAAATGTTATAATGAGCATTACCTGAAATTAATTTTTTCTTGCCTTTCTTCACGTTCTGTCTTTTTATTCTGCTGGATAAAATCGTGCATGGGATCTTCGTGGACCTGGCAATTACGACATCAGTTGTATTTGTAATTTTATGAGGCTAACTCACTCACAAATCTAAATTTTTCACACTGGGAGTTCCCACTTATAAAGAGCGGACATTCGCGATCTCCGGTTCGATGGCCGTAAGATTTGCACCGCCAACCTAGAAAAAGTAATGATAGTTTACCACGAATACGTATAACACTTTGAATTAGTTAAATACATTTCATCACTTTAACTTCTCTTCCCAAAGGCATCCAAAGGCCTTTAGTTGGCGCCTTTGCAAGGAATTCTCGCGCTTCTCGATTTTCTGGTTCATCTGGAATGCAATCCTCAGGTTTCTCCCTTTCCTCCTGAATAAAATATGTAATACACGATTAAACATATGGCTTACAATTTAAAAATGATCGTTTTATACCTGCACCAAACCAGGTGGCGGCTGTGAATAACTAAAAATTACCGACTTAACTTTAGAATTTCACTTTAATATTAACTCTAATTACTTTAAAACAACTTACAAAACATCAAAATGCTGTAAAGTCTTTACTAAGGCCTCATCTTTAGGTTTTTTCCTACGTTTAGAACCTCGGTCTTCACTCCTGCTGGATTTCGACGCCATTTTGGTCGTCTGTAAATGGGGTAGTAAGAAAAGGTGGAATTAAAAGTGACTTTTCAAATTGACGCTTTGCTATTATTTTATTTCAATTTTTTCATAATCACAAGCCACATTAATTATTGAAAGTCATAGTTAACGATTTTATTAATAACCTTAATAAAGTTACAAATTATTTTGCAGCAGCGTATTTATAATGTAAATCTTTGCAATCATCTTCGGAGATTTTCTGCCATCCGGTTTCTTTTACGTGGTAAACTTTGAAAAGTAAATATAAAAAAATATAAATATACGATTAACAAATTTAGGTATAAATTCGAGATACCTCTGACAATGCCTCCACTGTAAGCATCACGAAAAGTCGCATGATAAATGGCTTTACGAGCCAATTCATAAGCATCAGTTGCTTTAATATCGAATTTATATCCAGAATCCAGAACACCCAATGCATACATGGACCCTGATCCAACCGAAAACACTTCTCCTTTCAACCGAGAACCTTCACTGTCAACGTAATACAATCCTGCACCCTATAAATATTACAAAAATTAAATAAATTTTTTTTATAAAATACTTGTACAGTCCTCAAATCCATACCCTTTTATCGAATCCGGCTATCATCACACCCTAAAAAAATTTAAATAAATTTAAAATCTTTCAATCATTTTTTTTTTTAAGTATAAACAATTTTACCATCGACAATCCCATATTTTTGTAGCTATAGACCATATTAGCAAGTAATTTCGAAGCAGCAGCGACGGAAATTCGTTCTCGGTTGCGCAGTTCATAAATTCTGCACTGTTTGGCCAGAACTCTTTCCCAATAAACACAATCTGCGGCTCCACCAGCCATCGTACCCAACAAATAGTCATTAATTTCAATAATTTTCTTCACAGACTGAGAACCTAAAATCATAAATATTTAATATAAGAAATAAAATGATATTTTATAATAAATTACCGATGTATTGTCCTCCGGTAGCTCTGGAATCGACGGCAAGAATGACTCCATCTCGAATTTTGAAGCCTAATGTTGTTGTTCCATGATCGAAATTAATTTTCACCGCTTTACCAGTTTCATCCTGACACAAAGTCCTTAACTTCTCAGCCGGCTGATCATAAAAACAAAAGTTTATTAGAATATTGTTTAAACAAAGTTAATTTTTGCTCATAATGAATCAGCAAAATCTCGATTTGCATGAGAAATTGTTAATTTGAAACTTACGTTTGAGTAAGGAGGCAACTGAAGATTCGTGGGCTCCGGCAAATGCACATCACTCAACTTCCAATCGTTGCAATCATCCGAAAATTTATTCAAAAGATTCAGTTGATTGAAACCGACTAAGTCAGCTAACGCCATGTTTATGGTTTGT
>JAQFZP010001281.1:0-20723 GCA_034695745.1 Geophilus truncorum | reverse complement strand
AATTAGTATCGGTTGATTTTTTTATTTGCAATATCGGATATTGGTTGATTTCTAATTTACGTAATATCTGTCAATCAAAGCTGCTTGCTAGTTTAAAATAATATTTATTTAAGAACAAATTTTGCAATAAATATTTGTTTTAGATTAATTAATCATTTTGTTTTCTACTTTTTCTTATCGCATAAAATTATAAAAAAAATCATGTGAAAGTTATCACTTATCACTTTGCTTTTAAATTGTGAGATTTAGATCGATAATTTCAGCAGACTATAGGTAAAACTAAATGTAATTGAATACACTGTTTGCCAGACTCAAGCGGTTGCTTCACATTTTTCAGCTTCAGCGTTGCATCGAAGTGATTCGTCAAGAGCCAACTATCACCTGCACAAGTTTAAAATACTGTAAGTATCATTCTTGCGAATTAAATTTATTTTTAAAAGCTCTACTATTACCCAGGTCTATTAAGCGAAATAGATTTTTTGACAATCATTTTGTAACGAAACATTTTTATTTTATTGTATTTGCAGTGTTGGAATAATAATGACGGACGACAAGATTATTGGTTTACCCTACAATTAACAAATTAACGTCACAAACTCCAGCGGTAGGAAGAGGAGGTAGCGATACAAATTAAATTTAAATAAGTTTATTTAAAATAAATTAATTTCAATGTTATTGACGTTATTAGATAGTAGCGACGCAAGGCAAACGCCCCCGAACCCAAACGACATCGATCATGTGAGAGCAAAACTCAAACAACTTTATCTGGATCTCACACTGCCAAAACCAGCTTGGCTGACCGAAGAAGACGATTTAGACATTGACGAGTACTTTATCGAACTACAGATGGACGAAGACGAATCGACATCGCCTATTGAAATTACTAACATTTTCGACAAAGTCAAAAATACACCACCGAAAAGAATTCTGATCGAAGCTCAACCGGGTTTCGGTAAAAACACACAAGCCATCAAACTCGCTCACGACTGGGCAAAAGACAAAACGTACATATGCCATCAATTTAAACTACTGTTACTGCTGAAGCTGAGAGAATTTAGTCAACAAAATTACGAAGAACCAATTATCACCTTAGGAAAGAGGTGCGGTGTTCCCAAGAATTGCAACATTCTAAGCGTGGTCAACGCCAACTCGAAAGACACTCTTTTCGTTCTGGACGGATTGGACGAGCTGAGTTCGGAAAACAGAGAAGAAATTTTGAACGTTCTATTCAAACGGAAGTACAGCGACGCCACTGTGGTCGTGTTTTGCAGAACAGGTTTGTTTCGACTGGAAATACAGGAACGTTGGAAATTGTACGGACCTTTCAGTGGGAGAACTAAGTTCCACGACAAACGAATAGAAATATTAGGAATTCAAAACGACAACAACAAGAAGAAATTTCTGTCAAAGTTCATGTCGGAGACGACTGCAACCGACTTACTGGACATTTTATCACCACATTTGAAATTGTTCGATTCACCGTTATTACTCGTTCTTTTGACAGTTATTCGACGGTCAAGCAAAGAAATTGAAAATGACTTAAAATTCGACGACGACGACGACACTAGTTTTATTCGAGAAATTTACAAATACGGATTTCTCGTTCCTCACTCGAAATGTTCGGTGTTCGACTCGAAAAACTACTTTCAAGTTTTTCATTTGTCCACTGCCGAACATCTAGCCGCAATCTCGACGTTTTTCAAATTCAAAACAACCGGATCGTTCGATTTGAATTCGATAGAACTGATTGCTAAGCATTATCTGCGGACCAACGGCATGAGTCTGATTCTGCCATTTCTCGCCGAATTACTCCGAGACGATTTGAAAGAATTGTTTCTGCGATTAAAACCTTTCGTTTACGCTTTTGCGTCAAATTCTTCCTTGTTGTGGCCGATGCTGGCCAACTGTCGGTCGATCGAGGAGATCAAGAAACTGCTGCCAATTATCTCCGACTTTATTTCTCCTCACTTGAAAATGTACAATATCGGAGCAATTGGAATGTCGCAGAATAAAATCGTTGATTTTTATTCGAGTGACCTGTGCCGAGAAGTCATCAAATATGGAATTATGTGCCAACGTGTTAGAATCATTTCAATTTATGGTTTATTAGTATCGTTGCCAACCGACGTCATTTTACCTTATCTTTCGGTATTCTTTACATCGGATAAAAACTATGACAAGAATTTGTTATCATATAAGCAGTGTAAAGTTGACGTTCTCAAATTTGTGTTTACGGAGAAATTTCAATTTAGTGGCAGTACGAATATATTTTCCTCTTTTGCATGTATTAAGGCACAATCGCGCCTTTTGCATTTAGAAGCCTCTTCTGCTTATCCTCTGCTGAATCGAGCTGTGAATGACAAAACAATAGACGAAATGCATTTATCTCGTTTGCACGCAGTTGTTATCAGTGGCACTGAATTAGGAATTATCGAAACTTTGATTACTAAAACTGTCATCAAAACGCTGATATTAATTTTCGAATACAAAGTTTGCCAAGCTGATTTGAATAGTTTTGTACGCACTGTTAGTCATCGACCGCAAATTAAATCATTTCATATAAAAAATCAGACATAATACAGTCAAATCCCTCATAACCGGACATAGGGCGAGAATGGGAAAAGTGGCCGGATATGGAAGTTGGCCGGGTAAAAGAGAGTATTTAGTGTAGGGAGACATTAAAAGGGGCCGAGACTTTTGGCTGGATAAGAGAGCTGGCCGGATATCAGTATGTCCAGATATGAGGGAGTTGACTGTATACCAAATTTTCAAACAAAATGAAGCATTTAAGAAAAATAAAAACTGGAATTTTTTAGTGATTAGTGATTACAGTCACTTATTAAATAAAAAGTAAATATTTGATATGTTTAATTTAAGTGTTTATTTGTGTCTGATAATTTTTAAGTGAAAGATGATTTAATTTAAATATGAATGTTATTATGTGTGTTAGAAATTAAGTTTTTTATTTGAAATATATGAGATGTAAATAGTGTAAAAATATTATTATTTTATTATTTGTAAAAAATGATATTGATGTAAGAGTGAACAGGATGTGACGCGTTTCCTGTCGAGACGATGGGGGCGAGTGTCCTAAGGGGAAACGAGTGGGGGCGAGTGGGGACGATGGGGGCGAGTGTCAATGAGCAATTTTTGGCAGTTGCATTAAAAGTTTTCATGAGAGAACAAGTGTCGAATATTTTCGAGTGAGTTCAACGTTACCAAACATCACAACTTATTTACTTGAATGTGTTTAATATTTCTCAAACAAAAATAATGAGTTTTTTTCTTGTTTTAAAAACACAACACTCAAATCTCAAGTAAATTTCATATAAATAAATTTAAAGTGAACTAATTATTCCACACGCTTCAACCAACAATTTACAACATTTTGATACAACAAAGGAATTATAACCATTTTGTCATTGTTTAAATGTTATTACATCACGCGGGTGTTGCCAGGAACAGAGTTCAGTGTCATTGTTGAAGACCGTAACCACGGTTACTGAAGTTACTAGAATTTTCCAAAAGAGTTTTCTTATTTCGAACACCTCGCGCTTTGGTTATTTCATTTCTTCGCACTTTTCTCTGCTTTTGAGGTAGGACTAAGTATTTTTAAGTGTTCCAAACGACAAAATTAACATTTTATTTTACTGTTTAGTGACTACTTTCATCATAGACAATTGCAAGATTCAAGAAAAATGTTTCAATGCATGAGGTACTGTAAAATGTGATAAAATCTTAGAAAATATCACACAAAATATATAAAAAAAAAATGGTCGTTCTATTTATTTCAGCTGCAGTATTAAACTGCAATACATCTGTCAATTCACATGTAACCATCTTATTTGCAAGAGATGCATTTTTATCGATGCAAACGGGAGAGGGTTTTGTCCACTGGACAAAAAGTTTGTCACTAAAAAACACATCGTAAGTAAAGATCAAAAATCACTTTAAAAAAGAATTTTTTAATCAAACTTTGCTCGTTTTTCCTCGTAGTTAGTCGCCGAAAACGTGAAAACTGAAGTCGAGACGAAAGGAAATGCGATTTTGAAGACCGAAACATCTTTGGTTAAGTTCGATGAAACTAAACAGGAATTACGAAAAGGTGAGAGATTTTTTTTGAAAATTTTAGTGTTTATAAATTGCTTTGTTTTATTTTGTAGAAATCGGTGAAATCGTGCAGAAGAATAAAGGTTTTTCTTCTTTTTTTAAATTTATTTTTCTTTTATTTCTTTTATTTTTGGAGAATTTTGGTTGAGTTAGTTTTTTTTTTTTTTTTTTTTTTTTTTTTTATGTTTTGGATTTTAATTTTTGTTGTTGTTTTTTTAGATGCGATAGTGAAGACACATGACGAGTATTTGAAGGAGTGTAAAAATCCTCCAAAGGCGTTGAAAAGTAACGAGACCGAGACCGAGACAAATGCAGTTGCAGTTATGAATGGTATTATTATAAGTATCAAATTATACTTATTGACTTAGTCGATATTTCTAGTTTTCATGAGTTTTATTAATCGATTTGTCTGGTTTGAAATCGATTTTTAAACGTTTTTATTCGATTTTAATCTGCTTTTACTCGTTAATCTTTTTTTAATTATAAATTACAGTACCGGTATTTATAATTTTTACCCATTCATTAGTAAATTTTAGTCGATTTTAATCTATCTTAAAACTTATTTCGGACCATTTTCAACAAATTCCAATCGATTTTTAACTCGTCGTTAATAAATTTTATTCAACATTGATAAATTTCAATCATCAATTTTAATTGTACTTTCAACTCGTTTTTAATTGATTTTAGTCAATTTGAATCATTTTGGCAAATCGTAATTTTATAATTAGAATTTAATAGTAAAAATCAAATGAACTAAACTGGTTTATTATTAAATGTGAATCAACACATTCTGAGAATTGTGTGAATTGTGACGCACAAAAACCCTGCTCGAGGTCGAGAGAATTTCGGGACTAAATCCTGGATTTTTCGCTACAGAGGAACACCAGACATAATGACGTCATAAATCGTGGCAGTTCCCATTTGTTTTTCCTTTTGTCTAAAAATCACATTTAATAATAAACAAGTTAAGTTCATTTCACTTTACCTTTAATCGATTTTCACAATTATAATTAATTTTGCAGATATTTCGACACCAAAACGCCGATTCAACAACCCTCCACCTGTTCGAAGCACCATCTTCCGAATTTTGAAACTCGAAAACTTTTCAGAACTACAACGGAAAGCGCGACTTAATCGCAAAGATGAAATCATCTTTACCGAACCATTTTTCGATCAGTTGGGTTATAGAATGTGTTTTCTCGTTTGTCCCAACGGCATAGGTGCTGCTCGAAACACCCATTTGTCCGTTTACTTCCAAATTGTGGAAGGGCGAAACGACAAATTCCTAAAATGGCCCGTTCGATTTTCCATAATGTTTAAGTTAATCGACCAACTCGACGACCGACGCCACTATTGTTACAAGTTGCCTTATCATAAGAGCATTATTCACTCGCCGACGAAAGAGGGCGATACTTATTGCCGAGGAGAGAAAATGTTTATCAATTTTCAAAGGTTGAAGTCGAGGTATTTGGTCGCTGATAAGATTCGCTTCGAAGTTTATATAACGTTATATTGAGTTGTCGAAATATACATTTTGATGTTGAGTTAGTTTTGTTTATTTATTTATAAAGATTAAAAAAAAAAATTGAAATTTTTCTTAGGTTTTAAATGAAAAACCAGAAATTTACATTAGATGCTTTCAAACACTTAAGTTTAAATTTCTCTTAAAATGAATGTTTTACGAACTATTTTTAAGTGGAATAATTTTCTCGAACAGTACACTTAAGCACTATATGCAAAGTTTTATTAAAAAAAAAAAAAATGGTCAACAAAATTTCGCACCTGTCGCTGGTTCTAGCATTAACCCCGTTATAACGTAACTCCCCCTTCCCCCGGCTATACTGTATATGGTAAGCGTTATAAGCAGATATTCAGATATAATGTAAACTCGGATATTATACTGTAAATGCTTTCAAATGATCGCAATCAAAAACTATTTTTAACTTTTACTTTTGTTTGCAGTTCTGTGAATCTCAGCAGATTGACGTGAAAAAATAATAAATAGACAAAAATTCTAAAATAAGAACTAAATATTAAAAAATTTTCTTTTCGATCAAAACTATATATAACAACTGGAAATTAAAAACAAATCTTTATCGATCACTACAAATTAAGCTTTGTCCGCAAAAAGAAAAAAAGATATTAATTTCAATTTATTGTTTATGACATGACTGAATGAGGAAAATGTTGATACAGCTGAATGGCAAATGACGTGCAATAATTTCCTGGTAATGAAAAAATATAAAAATATAGTTTTGCACGCAGTTTGTTTTCACACAGTTGTAAGACTTCACTGCTATAACATATCCACTATTTCTATCATTTCTTCACAACAACATAATATGTTGTTGCAAATTGCCTACATTTTATTTATTGCATCTATCAGCAACATTAAGAGTGCTGAAGGCAGAATACCAAGAATTTGTAAGTTTACATTACACTACAATTCCGCAAACCCTTATGTTGAAATTATGTTTTTTTTTTTTTTTTTTACAGTTTATGACCCCACTGGTCTCTACAATCCACAAACACAGTTGTGTTGTCAAGGCGGTATACACAACAACTCCCAAACTTCCCTGCAATGTTGTGGAAATAACACATATGACCCAAAGAAAAGTATCTGCTGTAGCAATCAAGAAGTTCAACTAAAAGAAGACACTACATCTGAAGATGTGCAATGCTGTGGTACTGGCACTTACAACACGAAAACTCAGATATGTTGCTATAATCAACTGAAAAATCAACAAGAACCCATAGACAAAAGTGATGAAAATTACGATCGATGTTGTGGCTCGACACCTATTAATTCTAAAGAAAACGCATGTTGTTTTGTAAACAATGACGGTAAATCAACGCAGATTATTTTGAAGATAAAAGGTAACAGGAACTTTTGTTGTGGAAATATATTATCCGATCCAACAATTGAAGCTTGCTGTAGTGGTAAAATCAAAAAACGTAATCAGAATTTAAATGGAGGATGTTGTGGCGACCAACCATTTGATTACAAGAAACAACTTTGTTGTTATGTTAATGGCACTAATAAATTGATTGATAAAATATCTGACGTTAATTCCTGTTGTGGAGAGAGTTCTTATGATTACAGAACGCAATTATGTTGTAACTCTAAGGTAATTGATAACTCTAATGGTCGTGTAAAATGTTGTGGAAATGATGTAATAGATACAAACACTGATTTATGTTGTTGGGGCAATGGAAAAATGCAAAGTGTGCAGAAAGGAGCAAATGGTGACCAATGCTGTGGGTTAAATACATACAACACTAATGACAGTTTGTGTTGTTATTATAATAATTCACAGAAAGTGGTTAAAAAGAATAATCCACAAGATAAAACTTGTTGTGGGTTGATCCCATACCAACTGGGTAAGAGTGAATGTTGTGGGGATAAGTTAATTGATTCAACTACAAGTTCTTGTTGTGGAAACGTAGAAGTGGAAAGTATAAATGGACAAAGTTTGTCTTGTTGTGGATATGGAGAAAATGCTAAACCGTATGACCAGTCAAAAGATGTTTGTTGTTATTCAAATCAGGGATCATATAAACTCACATCAAAAGATGAGGGAGATACTTGTTGTGGAGATAAAGTTTATAACAGCACTGATAATACCAAAAAATGTTGTTATAATAATTTATATCAGACAAATGATCACAATGAATGCTGTGGCGACAAATTGTATGATAAAACAAAAGAAGTTTGTTGTCAAACGAATAATGTATTTGAAAAGAAAAGTGAAAACGATGTTTGCTGTTACAAGTACTCGAGAATAATTCTACCTGGTCGTTAAAATCATGATACCATATTGTACAATTTTCTCTGAGTTAAATAAAATTATTTAGTAAATGAAATTTTTGTCTCAATCAATCTAATACGTTATCGATTTCAGTTTTGCAATATTTGCACATTAATTTACTTATCCGGGATAAAATGAGTTTGCAAAAAATTATCAATTTCCTGATAAGGATATAATATTTTCCTGTGTATATTAGTACAACTACATCACATTGTGACATCAAAAGCAAGTTCAAATTCATCAGTGCAATGTTGTTGCAACTTGTCTATATCGTTTTTGCTTTATCCATCAGCAACGTTAAAAGTATCGAGAAGAGACAACTGGGTTCAAGTTATTGTACCGTACGTTTATCCTTACTATTTATCAAATATATCATCAGTAACCAATTTTTATTTTATAATTTGTTACAGATTATGGTGCATCAGGTGTTTACAATCCCAACACACAAATCTGTTGTCTAGGATCTGTATACAATGGCTCTGAAACTTCTCTGCAATGCTGTGGAAGCAACACTCTTGACCCAAAGAAAAGTATCTGTTGTTTCAACCGAGTGGTTCCACTAAAAGAAGGTACCACATCTGAAGACGTACAATGTTGTGGTACTGGTACTTTTAACACGAAAACTCAGATATGTTGCTACAGTGATCAGGAAAAACAACAGGTACCAATCGATAAAGGTGATGAAAATTACGATCAATGTTGTGGCTCGACGCCGATTAATTCTGCCAAAAGCGCTTGTTGCACGTCGGACACTTCAGGTTACATTGTTTTGAAGATTGAAGGTGACAAGGACTCTTGTTGTGGGAATACAATGTACGATCCCTCCATTGATACGTGTTGTAACGGTGTTGTCAAAACCCGTACTCATGATTCGGGTAAATATGGGGCGTGTTGTGGTGATCAACCATTTGATTACAACAAGCAACTTTGTTGTGGATCTGATAAACTTGTTGACAGAACTTCTGATTTTAATTACTGTTGTGGGGAAAGTGTTTATGATTATAAAAATCAATTATGTTGTAATTCTAAAGCTGTTGATAATCCTAATGGTAATTTGAAATGCTGTGGGAATGAAGTTGTAAACAATAACACTCATTTGTGTTGTTGGGGAAATGTGAAAATGCAAATTGTAAAGAAAGTGACAGATGATGACCAATGTTGTGGGTCAGATTCATATAACCCTAAAGACAGTTTGTGCTGTTATTCAGAGAAAGTTGTTAAGAAGAATAATCCACAAGATAATCAGTGTTGTGGTCCTAGCTCTTACCAATGGGAAAAGGAGGTTTGTTGTGGAGGTAAGATAATTGACTCTTCTATCAGTTCTTGTTGTAATGATGTAGAAATTAAAAATATCAATGGTCAGAGTATGTCTTGCTGTGGTTATGGAGATGATGCAAAACCTTACGATCCATCAAAATATATTTGCTGTTCTACAACTCCAGGGTTATATAAACTCACTTCGAAAAGTGAGGGTGATACTTGTTGTGGAGATAAAGTATATAATGGCACTGATAATAACAAAAGATGCTGCTATTATAATAAATTATATCAGACAAATGGACAACAAGAATGTTGTGGATCAAATTTATATGACACAGTAAAAGAGGTTTGTTGTAGCATGATTAATGTTTTTGAAAAAAAGAGTGAAGATGATATTTGTTGTTTCTATGACGATATGTATGCATAATTTTTTAGTATGGATAAAAAGTACCGTAGTACATTGTTGTAAGTTTTAGCAAGTGAATAAAAATCATTCGATAAATTTTTTGTATATTTTATTAATTATTTTTTAATGACTGTATTTCAACTCGTGCAATAGAAGCTTTCCTGAAAAGCTAGATTTCTTTTCCCTGTAAATTGCAATATTTGCTAATTGATTTTATCCGGGTAAAATTGGATTTACTAATACGTAGTTTCCTGACAAATATACAGTAATTATAAAAATATTGAGTGTTAAATTATTTTCGGTTTAATGAAATAAAATTGCTAAATGGAAGTGGCAAAGTTAAATTTACTACTAAAAAATTTGTTACTCAATTGACGTTTTTCAATACTGAAATGACAATAAATTGTTTAATCCGGAAATAAATCAACAGAAATAATTGACAGCTGCTATAAAATTTCCCGATAAGAAATATATAGAAAAAGCTCTTGCTATCAATTTATATATAAAACCTTACAAATATGTTGTTGCAACTTAAATACACACTTCTTGTTTTATCCATCATCAACTGTGATGGCAAACACAAAAAATAGAAAGATAGTAATAAAAGGGAACTTGACATGTTTATAACACCACTATACTGTATAGTAAGTTAAAAAAATTCATAAATTTAACATTCCTTACAGAACTTTATAATCCATTACAGTTTACGACGCCTCAATCAGATCTTTATAATCCAAACACTCAAATCTGCTGTGATGGATCTACGTATATACAATAACTTTCAAACTTTCCTAGAATGCTGTGGTAATAGCAGTTTTGACCCTAAAACTCAACTCTGTTGTTACACTAATGATAATGTTGTTACAATCAACAAAGATGAAGATCACGATCAATGCTGTGGCACAACACTTATCAATTCTAAAGAAACTACTTGTTGTTTTTCATTCACAACTCAAGGTTTAATACCGGTAATTTGTAAATATGTAAAATGAAATTTTGTAATCAGGAATTGTAATCATTGAATAAAATTCGTCAATTGATGAGATTTTTTTGGTTTTCCAACCAATTTTTTATTTAATAAAAACTTCAGCAACAACTGCATAAAAGTCAATAGAAAAAAATGCAAATTAATACTCGTAAATAAATTTATTCATTTTTCGTCCTGTCAAGTGACGCATCAATTTCATAGAAATTTACTCAGGAAACAGCTATTGGCAAATAATATAAGCCTTCCTTCCAAAAATTTTATATAAATGCACAAGTTGACAGTAGATCACAAACCTAAACCTATTTTTCCAAAGTGGGACATAACAGTATCTCGCCACACATTATGTGAGTAAAAAAAACCATAATTTTCAAAGTATGTGTGAAATACATTAACATTTATTTCAAGGTTAAAAATAATTCCACAGCTCCTTTTGATTGTTGTATATGTGACAGCCATCATCATTCACTGTGTAAATGCAAAGGAATCAGCACAAAAAGTGAAAAGAGGTGGAATTCATGGAGAGTTTGGTTATTACCCCGAATGTAAGTTTGTACCATATTACAAATGTTTTAATATTATTTTTATTTGCTTCACTGCAAAGCATAAAAAAATTAAATTTTGAAAATTTTCTAAGAAAAAAAATCGACACCACAATTGTTTTTAACATTATTTCAGTTTATAATACCACAACAGTGTACAACCCAACCACACAAATGTGTTGTCGTGGTACTCCGTACGAAATCTCCGCTTCACTGCAATGCTGCGGAAACATCACATACGACTCAACGAAAAAACTTTGCTGTAACAAACCAATTGATACAAGTACTATTGAAAATACAGGAAGTAACATCTACTACGAACCCGTACCAATAATTAAAGGGTCTACAGTCGACGATAATTGCTGTGGATTGAAAACTTACAATTCTGAACAAAATGTATGTTGTGATGTAACCAAAGAACTTGTTTTGAAAAAAGATGGTTTGAAAAATGCTTGTTGCATTGATGAATTATACGATTCCGAAAAACAGTTATGTTGCGATGGCAATATCGCAACCCGTAAGACCATTTACGATAATTGCTGTGGGGATAAAATTTATAATTACCAATTAACACTTTGTTGTTTTAATAATGGTACTGGTAAAATATATGACAGAAAAACTAATGATTTTAATTTATGCTGTGGAGATAAAGGATATAATAATGTCAAGCAGTTGTGTTGCAATGATAAATTATACGATAATTCTAAGCGTAACTTGTTGTGTTGTGGTAATAATGTAATGGATAAAAGTAAGAATGAGTTATGTTGCTATAATGCAAATAGTCAGTTGCAAATTGTAAAGAAACAAGGGGTGAATGATGACCAATGCTGTAATGGAGTTTCATACAACAGCAAGGAAAGTTTGTGTTGTTATAAAGACAATAAACAAGGGTCTGTTAAGAAACAAAATGTAGATGATAACACTTGTTGTGGTTTAGATACATATAGATATGGGAAAAAGTATTGTTGCAATGATAAATTGGTAACTCCTGCAAAACCAGTTGACATAAGTGCACAGTATTACCCACAATGCTGTGGGGATAAATTAGTTACTCTTTCCACAGGGGATTGTTGTGGATATGGAGGTGATGGGAAAATATTTGATCCATCAAAAGATATTTGTTGTTATGGATACCCAGGAGGACCTAAATTGTTTTCAAGAAGTGAGGGTAATGCTTGTTGTGGAGAGGATGTATACAATAGTGGTGATGCTGATAAAAGTTGCTGTGGAGATAAATTGTTTGATCCAACAAAAGCAGTTTGTTGTGGTACAAATAGTGTTGTTGAAAAGAAAAGTAAAGATGATGTTTGTTGTTATGATTATGATGTGAAATGGTATGGACATGATTACAAAGGTTAAATGGTAGATATAGACAGGAATTACTCCTGACATCTATTGAAAGAAAGAAAAGATGAATAATGTAATTATTGAATTTTTTAAATATTTTTCTATTTTGTAGTATTTTTTTGTAATGTTGTAAACAATTTTAATATATTGTATGCATAGTAAAATTAAAAAATATTGTAAATTTAGCCGTAAATTGAAATATTGAAGCTTTCCTGCAAAGCTAGACTCATACATGTTCCTGGTGTAAAAATTGAAAAATTTGTCATCTTCATCATTAGCTTTATGATGCACGTGTTGAAATATTTCTAAATCGATTTTATCCGGGAAAATGTTAGTTGGTAAATTACTTGTATATGCAATTTCCTGACAAAAAATATAAAAAATTGTCCGGAAGTTAATACAGACTGCAAAGTAGGAATTGGATTACAACTCATTTCAAATCCATCAGCTGTTTTTATCACCAGCAAAAACATGATCTGGAAACTGGTTTATATCACTACAATTTTATTGTCAATAAGAAACTCTGAAGGACGACACTATGTAACACCATTGTATTGTAAGTTTATAAAATCTATTATTTTACAGTATGCAAATAAAAACAAAATTTTCATATTTTTATATTTTTATTTCAGTTTATAATGCGTCAGGTCTCTACAATCCAAACACGCAGATGTGTTGTAAAGGCTCTGTATACAACAGTTCACAAAACTCACAATGCTGCGGAAATAACACCTATGACGCAAAGAAAAGTATTTGCTGTAATGGTCAAGCCATTCAACTAAAAGACGACGTTCCTTCTGAAAACCTACAGTGTTGCAACAATGGCACGATTAACACGAAAACTCAACTATGTTGTTACGATCAAGAGAAAAATCAACAAGAAGCAGTCACAAAAGATTCTGAAAATCTCGATCAATGCTGTGGGATGTCACCGTATAATTCTAAACAAAGTGTTTGCTGTTATTCATACAATGATGCTAAATCCACATACACTGTTATTAATATAGAAGGTAATAAGAACTCTTGTTGTGGAAATGAATTGTACGATTCAGCCACTGAAACTTGCTGTAATGGTAAAATCACAAGTAAACTCGGGGGATGTTGTGAATATCAAACGTTTGATTACAGCAAACAACTTTGTTGTTACAGTAATGAAAGTTACAAAGTAATTGATAAAACATCTGATTTTACTTCCTGCTGTGGAAAGGAGTCTTATAATTACAAAACACAATTATGTTGTAATTCCAAAGTAATTGATAATCCAAATGGTCACTTGCAGTGCTGTGGAGATGAAGTAGTGGACACAACTAGAAATTTATGTTGTTGGGAAGATGAGAAAATGCAAAGTGTGAAGAAGCAACAAAAGCATGATGACCAATGTTGTGGGTCAGTTACTTATAATTTCCAAGAAAGTTTGTGTTGTTATTATAATAATACTCAAACTATTGTTAGGAAACAACATAGAAATGATAATTACTGTTGTGGGTTAAGTACTTTTCAATGGGATAAAAGTGTTTGTTGTGGGAATAAATTGTTTGATGCTTCCACTAGTTCTTGTTGCGGAGATAAAGTTTATAATAGCAGTGATGTTAATATAAGATGCTGTAATGAAAACTTTTACCAGACAAATGGTCAGCAAGAATGTTGTTGGGATAAGTTGTATAATACAACAAAAGAGGTTTGTTGTAATACTATGGCGTTTGAAAAAATAAGTGAAGGTGATGTTTGTTGTTACGATTATCCCGATCACATGCCTCGTGAATATGTAGATTAAAACAAGATATAATTTAAAAAAAAAATATTTTAATGTGTAATGATGTTGAATAAAAACTGTTTTATAAAAAAGATTTTTTGGTTTCAATCTACAATCCACAAAAACAAACAGACTGTCAAGAACATAAACATAATAGCTTCAAAACTGGAATTTTCATAGACTAAAAATAAAATTATATACAATTTAATAAAATAATTTGATCATTTAATGATAAAAATCTAATGAAACAAAAGTACTTTGTTAGTTTTTTTTATTGAAATTTTCATGCTTGAATAACTATTATAAAAATTATAAAAGTTGTTCTGAGTAAAAAAATCAAAGTAATAAATAATGATTAAAAGTAATTATGTACGTTTCTTCCTGTCAAATCGAAGCATCAATTATAAACAACAAATGATGTTGACGAAAATCCTTATATAAATTTCAAAGTAAATTGAAATTCAATATAAAAAAAATTATTTCCAATATTTGAATAAATTAATTTGTTCAGGAAAGAGTTAGGTAATTTAACAAATAGAACAAAATTTCCTCAAAAAATTCGATATAAAAGATGTAATAAATTGCTAACGTCATAAAAGAGATAAAAATTGCAAAGCACACCACACCTTGAGCTATCATATAGTAAATTTTATAAAATTTTAAAATGTAATGAGGTATATTAATTTATATTTACTTCCAGAATGAAAATGCAACTGCAACTTCTTTTAATGGTTGTGGCTCTGACAATCATTAATATTGACAACGCTAATGCGAAGAAATTCGATCGCAAAGTGAAAAGACAATATCCTTATTATCCTCAATGTAAGTTTTACCGTACAATATTCTAGAGCGGCAAGCATTTTCCCCTTATAATTATATCATAATTTCTCATTATACTAACAATATGCTATACTAGATTTGAGGAATTATGATTAATTATAAGGGAAAGATGCTTGCCGCAAACTCTAGATTATAAACAAAGTACATGTACTTAGAGAATTATAATGTGCCTGATATGTCACATATTTTATGATTAATTTATTAAAAAGTAACTTATGAAATAGTGATGTGCTTCACTGCACAGCACAGCGAAAAACTACAAATGGAAAATCTCATTTTACTAAAAAATGTAATTAAATATAAAATTATAATTATTTTATATACTCGGTATTATTATTTCAGATTCTAATGCAACAAATGTCTACAATCCAAACACTCAAATTTGTTGCTCTGGCTCTATATACGACAACTCCCAAACATCTTCACTGCAATGCTGTGGAAACAACGTTTATAATTCAAGTAACAGTCTTTGCTGTTTCAACAAGGTTGTACCACAAAATGAAGGCACTACACCTGGAGCAGTACAATGTTGTGGTAGCAGTACTATTGACTACAAAACTCAGATATGCTGCAGCAGTCCAGAAAATAATTATCAACAGGCACCGGTAACAAAAGACTCCGAGAACGATGACCAATGCTGTGGTTTGAAATCATACAATTCCATAAAGAGTGTATGTTGCACTTCGTATAAAGATGGTCAAACAACGTCAACTGTTTTACCAAAGGAAGGTTGTAAAACGTCATGCTGTGATGATAAATTGTATGATTACAACACCGAAACATGTTGTGGCAACACTGTTGTTGCCAAGGAAAGTGTGTATGATAGCTGTTGTGGCAGACAGTCTTACAATTACCAAAAACAAATTTGTTGTTATGGCAATAATGGTACTAACAAAGTTGTTGAAAAAACATCTGTTTATAGTCAATGTTGTGGTGATGATGTAGTCTATGACTACAGCACCCAATTATGTTGCAATGGTAAAGTACCGTAGCTGATAATCCCAATAACCAATTTCAGTGTTGTAACAATGATGTAGTAGATACTAAAAATGGTTTATGTTGTTGGAAGGATGGGCAGATGCAGGAGGTGAAGAAACAGGGAGAGAATGATAACCAATGTTGTGGTTCTGTCACATATAACACTAATGACAGTCTCTGTTGTTATGGTGAAAACAATACACAAACACCTGTTAAAAAAGAGAATGCAGATGATAACAACTGTTGTGGTTTAACTACATACCAAAGTCAAAAGGCTGTTTGTTGTGAAAATAAGGTTATACCTTATTCAACTCCAGGTGGAATGTATGCCTACTACTACCCACAATGCTGTGGTGATAAACTACTTGACTCTTCCACCAGTTACTGTTGTGGTAGAGAGATAATAAAGAGCACTGATGGAAACAATTTGGCCTGCTGTAGTTATGGGGTAAATGCAACCACCTATGATACATCAAAAGAGATTTGTTGTTATAATTATAACGATGGATCATCCAAAGTAATTTCAAAGAGTGAGGGTGACACTTGTTGTGGGGATAAACCATATAAAAGCACTGAAGCAAGATGCTGTAATAATAATTTGTATCAGACAAATGGAAAACAAGAATGTTGTGGAGATAAATTGTATGATACAACTAAAGAGATTTGCTGTAATATGATTATTCTTGAAAAGAAAGATGATAATGATGTGTGCTGTTACGATTACCCGATATATTATTTCAACAAATTGGACGAAGACAAACCCGAATAAAACATTGTTGAATTTGCATTGTATTTTAAAAATGAATAAAATTTGTTTTATCTGATTAGATTTTGTGAGTTTTTGTCACTTTGTGCAAGTAGCTACATTTTTAAATATCAACAAGACTTGAGAAATACTAAGGAAAAAAAAATAATGCTAGCGGTTAATCTGGCCACAAGTAATACTAAAAAGATATAAAAAGTGCGTAGAATAAAAAAATGTCAGAAGCAATTAAAAATAAAAAACAATTTATGCATTTTCCTTCCTGTAAAATGGAAGAGTCATTTACGATATAGGAAATTGAAAATGGTATTATAACTAGTATAAATTGAGAAATCAATTGTAAAAAAATACGACACAGACCATTAAATTTTAATATTCGACTGAAATGGTTGGCAAATCGTTTATAATTTCCTGAAAACTCTATATATAAACGATGTACAATCAAATTTCTAAATTCACACATACAGTAGATATCGACTATCATGTAAGTAAACGAAATAGAGTTTCAAAATAAAATGGCATTAATTGTATTACTTTATATTTACGGGCATTCAGGTTAAAAATGATACCAAAACTCCTTTTGATTACTGTGATTTTCTCAACCATTAACATTGAGTGTGTTAATGGAAAGAAATTCGCACGGAAAGTGAAAAGAGAACGACTTTGTCCAGCGTGGGGTTGTGGTTATCCTTATCCTGGATGTAAGTTTTATATTATTCTTATTCCTAATTGCACCAACAAACGTTTGACACTTCTTTTAACGATGATTCAACTCCAGTTAACCTTAACTTTTGTTGGTGCAATCGGTCATTAGAGAATTATAGAGATGCTTCACTGCACAACTGTAGAAAAATTCACTTTTATATTATACTGTATATAAAGTTATAAGTTATAAAATTATAGAAATTATAATTATTTTTCTAACTATAATTCTAGATTATAACGCTACCAGTGTGTACAATCCAAATACCCAAATCTGCTGCTCTGGCTCTGTTTATGATAACTCTCAATCAGCTTCACTGCAATGCTGTGGAAATAGCACCTATGATTCAAGCAGCAGCATTTGCTGTGGAAATCAGGCTGTACCACTAAACGAAGACACTAAACCTGGAGATGTACAATGTTGTGGTAGCAGTACTATTGACTACAAAACTCAGATATGCTGCAGCAATGCAGAAAATAATTATCAACAGGCACCGGTAACGAAAGACTCCGAGAACGATAACCAATGCTGTGGTATGAAATCTTACAATTCCATAAAGAGTGTATGTTGCACTTCGTATAAAGATGGTCAAACAACTTCAACTCTTTTGCCAAAAGAAGGTTGTAAAACTTCTTGCTGTGATGGTAAATTGTATGATTACAACACCGAAACATGTTGTGGTAACACTGTTGTTGCCAAAGAAAGTGTGTATGATAGCTGTTGTGGCAATCAGTCGTACAATTATCAAAAACAAATTTGTTGTTATGGCAAAAATGGTACTAACAAAGTCATGGAAAAAACATCTGTTAATAGTCAATGTTGTGGTAAAGATGGAGTTTATGATTACAGAACCCAATTATGCTGCAATGGTAAAGTAACTGATAACCCCAATAACCAATTTAAGTGTTGTAACAATGATGTAATTGATACTAAAAATGGTTTATGTTGTTGGAAGGATGGGCAGATGCAGGAGGTAAAGAAACAGGGAGAGAATGATAACCAATGTTGTGGTTCTGCCACATATAACACTAATGAAAGTCTCTGTTGTTATGGTAAAAACAATACACAAACCCCTGTTAAGAAAGAGAATGCAGATGATAAAAACTGTTGTGGTTTAACTACATACCAAAGTCAAAAGGCTGTTTGTTGTGAAAATAAGGTTATACCTTATTCAAAACCAAATGGAATGTATAACATCTACTACCCACAATGCTGTGGTGATAAACTACTTGACTCTTCCACCAGTTATTGTTGTGGTAGAGAGATAATAAAGCGCACTAATGGAAACAATTTGGCCTGCTGTAGTTATGGGATAAATGCAACCACCTTTGATACATCAAAGGAGATTTGTTGCTATAATTATAAAGATAGATCAGCCAAAGTAATTTCAAAGAGTGAGGGTGACACTTGTTGTGGGGGTAAACCATATAAAAGCACTGAAGCAAGATGCTGTAATAATAATTTGTATCAGACAAATGGGAAACAAGAATGTTGTGGAGATAAATTGTATGATACAGCAAAAGAGGTTTGCTGTAATACAAATGTTTTTGAAAAGAAAGGTGATAATGATGTGTGCTGTTACGATTACCCGTATGTCAACAGATTGGAGGAGGACAAATGAGGACGAAGGCGAATGAAACATTGTTGAATTTGTATTAAGAAATTGTATTTTAATTGTATTTTAAAAATGAATAAATTCTATTTTATCTGATTAACGTCTGTAGGTTTTGATCACTTTGTGCATGTAGCTACGTACTAAAATATCAACAATACTTGAGTACTTGAGTACTTGAGTACTTGAGTACTTAGTAACCGTAAAATAAAGTAACTTTGACCATGAGAATTACTTTGAATAAAATTGAAAAAAAGATTACAAACTATTATCTTAGTGAAAAAAACAACTGCATATTATATTTTAAAATTTTTTATTCTTTAAATAAAAATTTCATCATAATTTAAAAATTATTTGGTTGCTAACAAGTGACATCATGCTGTTTTGTAAAAAATTCATAAAGGATTCTTGTAAAATAGTCATTATTGATACATCACAAAATCATGTTGCCAAAAGTACCGGTAATAGAAAATCATTTTTAATTTTAATTTGTTTAATTATCATTGTTCAACCTTTCTATTCTCTTTAAAGGCTTAAAATTTACTGAAAGCTCAATGTGGCATTTTTTACACAAAGAATACTATATTAAGTCACTTCTGAGAGCATTTTAGTGTAACTCTGACTTGTGAATGGCATGTTTCGGTGCATGTGTATTGTTCAATGTTACCCCTTCAAATTTTAATAAAAAAATTTTTAAAATACTTTTATATAAAAAGTGAAATTATAATCAAATTTGGCGTTTATTTATTTAAATTTAGTATTTTTAATTTAGTGGCCTTAAAATTGAATTTAGCCAATATTTTTTGCATTACTTTGATTACAAATGGCAAAAATGTTGTGTTTTAAAAAAATTTTTTTTTTTTGTGCTTAAAGTATGTTTCTTGAAAGGTGACAATGAAATTTCACCAAAACCATGAAAACAAATTTACTGCCTAAATTAGCTTTGAATAATCTCACGTGTTTAAAAAAAACTATGAACTATGACTCAAAAACGGATTTTTTTTATTTTTTTTTTATTTTTTTATTTTATGATCAAAGTTATCAATACTGGTACTTGAGATTTGTTCCGGTTTTCTTTTTTAAGTTTTCAGATCACAAAAATGTTAATCTATTTAAAAGTTATTCAAGTTTTTAAAAAATGTTCTTAATGACCCCATTTTACGGAATACCTACTAAATGTTTTAAAAAGTGCGTCGAATAAAATAAGTCAGAAGCAATTAAAAATAGAAAAAAAAGGATGCATTTTTTTCCCTGTAAAATCGAAGTGTCATCTATACAATAGGAAATTGAAAATTCTATAATTACTGCTATAAATTGAGAAATAAATTGTAAATAAGACCATTTAATTTTAATATTTGACTGAAATGACTGGCAAATGGTGCGTAATTTCCTGAAAAATTTCTATATAAACGATGTACAAGCAAATTTCTAAATTCACACATACAGTAGATATCGACTATCATGTAAGTAAACGAAATAGAGTTTCAAAATGAAATGGCATTAATTGTATTACTTTATATTTATGGGCTTTCAGGTTGAAAATGATACCAAAACTCCTTTTGATTACTGTGATTTTCTCAACCATTAACATTGAGTGTGTTAATGGAAAGAAATT
>JAQFZP010001280.1:0-20723 GCA_034695745.1 Geophilus truncorum | reverse complement strand
TGGAACTTCGATTTCTCTACTTTTATCCATTTTAATTTTACCTAACCACAAACTGATTTTTCCAATAACGTTTGCCCTTTTCACGACGGTCATGTCGAACTATTTTGCGTTGTTTCTTTCGTTAGCTCGTGTGCTTCGTTTATTATTTCAGAAAACTGAAACTTTTACCGAGAGCACATTTCCGTGCCAGCATTTGCAAAAATGCTTCGAACGGTACAATTAACGAGGATAGACAAAAAAAAATACCTCGATGTCGATGCCACGATTGTTCATTCGAAATCTCCCGCCTACATGCAACATGGCATGGAATATCATGCTCTGCCATCTATTGATAAACCTAAGTACTAATAAATTCCAAAAATTTTAAATCGAGTGACTAACTAATTTTGAAGTATTTATTATTTTGTTATTTATTGACTAAGTCACAGTTAAATATAAAAAATAACAGTTTAAATTGATTTGAGTTTTGACGTAATTTTATTTTTCTGATTTTTAAAAATGGCTGACCTAAATGAGGACAACAAGCAAGATGCTGCCAAAATCCCATCATCTACAGACAATTCGACATCGTCACGTGAACATGGCGGTATATTGTCAACTTTAGTGCAAATATTCAATTACAAAATTATATATTTCTTTGGTAGCATCAAAAACAGCAGCAAATCAAGCGCAAAGTGTCAGCGAATACACGAAAGCTCTCAACCTGTGGTTGCATCAATGCTATTACTGGCAAAACGTAGCGGCCGGATTTCCATATTATCTGTCTCAAACATTAAATCAATCCAGTGCTTCTTCAAATCACCTGATTTCACCGAATAGACAATTGTTTAACGCATTTCAACCACAGGCGAATGTTACACCTGTCTCAAGTCGGGATTTCGCAATTCCTCAATTATGGAAACGATTTGCCGCAGAATTTATCGATTTTTTCATTCTCTTTTTACTTAAACTCGTTGTCACTTTTATAGCAATCGACTTTTTTGACGTAGTGTAAGTATAAAATCAAAAATCGTGTGATCAAATCTTTACATTTATATAGTATTGTTTTATCTCATTTCAGAGATTTAGACAAGTATGATTTGTCAACTATACATCAAGACATCTTAGATTATCATTTAGCTTTTGAAATGACATCAGAAATCATCATGTTGGAAGTAATTCACAGATTTGTAGTTTGTTTTTTTGAGGTAAGCAAAAACAGTCAAAAAATGCTGAATAGTTTTTTAAAAAACAAAAATATATTCACAGGCCATGTGTTTACATCGTGGCACGCCAACAGCTGGTGGTGCAACGCCTGGTAAAAGTCTTCTCGGTTTAAAAGTTGTCTCTTGCATTGGAATTCAAGAACTTGGAAATGGTGTCATCAGAGTGCAGCCGGGAGGCGATTTGGGATTCACGTGGTGAGTAAAAACATTCGACTGAATTACGAATGATTCAAGTGTTTTTACTCGAGTTTGGGATACAAATATCATTTTTGTTTATGCAGGGCATTGTTACGGTCATTCATCAAAAACTTTTCCTTAGCCTTCTTTTTTCCCATCTGTCTTACCTTGTTCCTCTTACCACACAACCGTACGGCATACGACGTGCTTTGCAACAGCGTTGTCGTTGAGGAAATAGGGAGACGACGACGCTGAGAATTTGATGACGATGCCAACAGATATAAATAATTTATTGATTATGATAAAAATAATAAATATATATAAAAGAAAATTATTTAATAAATGTGGCTGAGAAATATTGTTTTGAACCAAACTGCTTTTATTTTCAAATTAAACAGTTTACAAGTTATATGTGTAATGTGTAAAGAGACATTTTATTGTCCGTTGAATGGATTTAATTGTTACTTTGCATATTTTTCGAGTGAAAAAGTGCGTTAATTTTTAGTTTATGACATTACTGTTTTGGTAAAGGTAAAACCTTATACATAAACACTAGTCCATTTTTTTGAAAGGAGTAATTAGGAATTACTGTGCGTGAAATTCGTTCCCATAGCTGCTTATCTTGAAGATCTTGCATGTAGTTCTCCAACTTGCCCGCATATTCAGTAACTATTGTTAAATATTCTTCTCTCATTACAACGCAGATAAGACCACCTAAGAAGAGGGGAAAAAAAAATCAAGTTGAAGTTGATCGCATTACAGAAATTACAAATTGAGTTGACAAAATCGGATTAATTTCAATTTCTGCTCATAGGTAGAAATGGAATAGGGACGGATGGAGTTATCTTATTAATTCAAATCGATCCATTTTTTTTTTTTTTTTTCATTTTTTTTTTTTTCGTTTTACGAAAAATTCAATAATATATGCGAATAAATAATGTACATGGGAGCTTAAGGAAATGAATTTAGAAAAGTTAGATTAAATTTTTAAATTTTAGCTTTGAAATGGTTTCAGGCTATCATACGGTATGTACAGTATGTCAGTTCTGTGGCAGTGATGTAATAGCATGAGCAGTATACATTTGCACGTATTTAGGAAGAGTACATTATACAATCGAACCTCGTTATAAGGAAAAAGTCGTTTTTTATAACGGATTTTTGTTATATCGAGACTAATTAGTACACGATTGACGTAGACGGTTTTTATTGTTAGCGGGTTTGTTATAACGGGGTTTGACTGTAATTGAATTGAACAGAAATTATTTTATTTTTAAGTTTTTATTTGTTTTAAAAAGGAATGTTTGGCTTTTTTTAAAGAAAAGATAATATTCAATTTTTTTTTGCTGAAATTTTTATAATTAATTCTGGTTATCAAATTTAATTAATTGCAAAATCAATAATTAAAAATATCTGAGAAATTTCTTTATTTATCTAAAAAAATAATCCAATCATTTTGGATATTGAATTAAAAGCTAACACTAGAGTACGGTATCTAAAAACAAAAATGTAGTAATTGCTTAAAATTGCTTTACAAATCGATAAATAGAATTCGAGCAAATTTCGGGTGCAATTTTGTAACGAGTTTAACAACAGACATTTGGAATGATCACCGCCATTTACACACGGCAATTAACACTACATACCTGGTTTAACGATGCGAATCATTTCATCAAGTGCTTTGGTCGGAATGTGTCCTTCCCCCATTCCTCCAGAAATCACAAGGCAATCATAAACATCTGGCGGTTTAAAAAGGATAAAAATGAATCATAAAATAAAGAAGTTTTATTTAGCTACTTTATTTATAATTTTTTTACGATTCTTGTCATTTCTTACCATCTTTAATACTGGTTTGCGTAGTACCTATAGATTCTAAGTAATACTCTTGGTAAAGTTTCTGCTGTTTCGCAATTTGCAACATTCCCTCTGATGGTTCTAAGGCATCAATTTTATGAAAGCCCAAATCAAGGAGCTGTAAAGAAATCAATATAAATATCATACATTTTTCTTCCTCACTCGTGGTCTTTAAATGGAATAATATTTTAAAACAAAGGCAACATTGAAGAATGAAATGTCAAAAATTTTCAAATTTATTTTTATTGAAAAAAAAAAAAGATGATAAATTTTCCATTAAAGCCGACGTGCGAGAGAAACGAAACTATAAATTAATTTCTTTGATGGCAATTCGCAAACATTTTCTGCTCTTTAGATTCTAATTTAACTCAAAAACGGTTCGTGTAAATAAGATTTGTTCTTAGATCTCGCGATTTAACCTCAGTCATTAAGAAACACTGCGAGCTGCAAGGCGTGAAATTATTGGAAACGTACAAGACAAATACTGCGAAGGAATTTGCCGAGAGCTGTGTTTTCATTAATCAACTGTGAGAAAGTTTACCATCTCCTAAGAACCTTGCTAATGCTCGAGATTCTTTAACTTAAAACATACAAGGTGGTATATACCTTTGTATAAGATTTATTTCTTTCACGAAAAACTTGAATTCAAAAGTTTGCGACTTGCAGTTGTTGTTTTCTAAATGAATCCAGCCGAAACATAACTTACCTCTTTACCAACTCTACCAGTTCCAGCGGCTATGTCAATAAGGTGGATGTTGGCTCGTTCATTTTGTGGATAATATTGCGCCAGGAATTTGGCAGCAATTTGTGGTCCATTGTATCGACCTGGGCACAAGTCCTGCAGATAAGCAAAATTAATCAGTAAAGGGGTTTACACAACTTGTTTCTGTGAGTTGATTTATGACTGTACAAGTATCAGCCATTATATCAAGGTTAAACTGAGCGAAAGTGTGAATTAACTTTTGGACAAATAACTCCTATGGTAGTACAAAGAGTAATCAATTTTAAAATATGAATTTTATCTATTTTTTTTTCTTTTAACGTGGGAAAAAATCAATAACGTGATAAGAAAATCGGATGTTATATTAAAGAAATCCGTGAAAGGTGTCTACAAAAAAAAGATGAAATTGGAAAAGAAATTTTTTATCAATTTTATTCAAGTTTTACTGATAACTTAACGTAAACTCTTTTTTTTTTTTTTTTTTATGGATATTTTCTTTGCTGTTGTATTTTCTCGTTATACGTTTTGAAATTCTTGTATTTCGAAAAGATAAGCTATGCAGTAAAACGATAAAGTTTTTTATTCTTGGGAAAAATATTTTATGGTTGATATTCAGAATGCAAACATGTTTGTACAGTACGGTACTATAAATATCCTGATCGATAGATTAATAATTATCGAAATGCAGTTCTTAAAATTTAATTAATTATTGGAATGTTTGTGCATCGTATCTTTAAATGCCTATCCTGTAAATAAAATATATTAACTTTCCCGTCAAGAGTAGAGAAACGAATGTTATGTCCAGTCCACTCAACAGTTATTGTATGACGACAGTAAAATATAAGTGTGCACTAGCGGAAACCCGTCTGAATGCTAGTAAAAAAAACATTTTCTCGATGCTTTCCAGAAAGATTTACACGAAAACATTTATCGGAATAAAATAACCAAAAAATTTAATTATCCGGATGATTAGACTAATAAATGATTTCATTTTTAGGATTGCACACAGCAGGAGTTAAAATGCACATCAATGGAGCAAGTTTAGTTTATGGGTTTATATACAAACATTATACACTGGTTCAAATGGTTGCATTACTAAAGGTGCATTAACAACTTAATCAACAATTAAGGCTGTGTCAGGAATGATTTATTACTTTGACTAAATTAAAGAACAAACCAGTTCGATTTGTAAGCTTCGTTGCAATACAAGGGTTTTCCTTTAAAGAGTTTCAGTGGCGTTTTATTAAGAGAAAAATAGCACTTCCTTTCACACCTCAGTAGTCTTTTATGTCTGCCGTGTCAGAGTTCAAAAGTGAGAGGGAAAACGCATAAAAGGAAAGAAAGGCTTCCTTTTGAGAGGCGTAGAAAAGTGCGCTGATTGAATCAACGCACACATGACGGATCTAATAAGGGTCAAGTCAGTCAAAGCAGCAAAATAGAAATCACGTTCTCGACGTCTTACAACTGACATTACAGTGCTTTAAAGTGTTTATTCCAAAACACTGACCCCAAACTGGCAACTCAACCTTATCTTATGTTTAATTAAATTCCTTGCGTTCGCGCATCATAATCGCAACGAGCCCTTTTGCCAATAAAAAATAGTGAATTATTTAGAAATGCACTGTGAGCAAAATTTAAAACGACCCCTTTAAAGCTATATCTCACCAAATCATATTTTTCAGCCCACGTTGTATAACTCTGGATAACTTCGTCGACGGACATACCCTTGCGATGTCGCTGGCAATTGGCTGCGTACGCCTTTGACATGTCGGGGGACGGACTGTTATGATCGCTGTGGATTTCACCATTAACTTCCGACATTGGTCTAGCTACGTGCAGAGAAAAGAAAAATCAATTGAAATCATCTCTGAAAAGGTATTTGGCCATGCACTCGAGCATGAAATTTAATGGAAAAATGAATGTAATTGGAAAACATTGCAGTTTCACAATTCTTTCCATTTCATGACCTTTTAAGAGCGCTTTTATTCAATGCAAGCGATATACAGTAAGCATCTAAATTAAAACAAATTGAAACGAATAAATAATAACTAAAAATTCATTTAGGCGCGTCTTTATATTACTTTTTATTATTACCTGGTACCTGAAATCAAACAAGCAACGTTATGAAAAATTGCTTTGTTTATATAAAACTTTCTACAATGATTAGTGATCATTAATCACTGATTCGACGTCACGTCATTACAAAGAACAATTAAAGAGGATAGATAACACATTTTGTAAAAAAGCACACTAAAAGGCCTAAACTAGGCACAAAGTTAAACGACTTAAACTCAGGAAACGAGAAGTTTAATCTTCTGACATTTTCCGCCGCATAGTTTTAATATACTGTAAATTAAATATAGATTTACTAGAGGAAAGCATAAATGTGAAGGTAATTTAAGCGAAATGTTTATAGACTGTATGTTAGTTGCTAGCTTCACCTGTCGGCTTTCAAGACTGGCAGAGAAACCCCATCTGGGACAAGTAAATATTTAAGTTCAGTTTGGGCGCCTGATAGTGTATGACTAAACCTCTAACTTTTGCTGTTGGTTTGCGCATAAAAGCCAAGGACAACTAATCAGCTTAATCAGATCACGGTGTTACATTTCATTTTTATACATTTTCACGCCCTGCAACACTTCACACGTGTAAACTATGCCTTATGTTACAGATAATTGCGCTATTAAATTTCTATTAAAACGTATATTTTAAAAATAAAATAATATCGAAAGTATAAAACTAAAAGTACCTGTAAAATAAATGCATTTATCAGCCGTACCGAGATAAAGTATGTAAATTAAATTTATTCTAATTAGTAATGACTAATGAGTGAAACTTACAATCCCCGATTATCTTCAACACCAAATTGGTATCAACTTAACTCGTTTGTGATGGCAAAGTAAGTGACTTTTTGCTGTATCACCATGGAAACTATTTCAAACAATACAAAACGAGCGAGCAACAGACTTCTTCACGCACCTAGCAACTGTTTCTAAGTAAAAAACGTCATTGCACCACACCCAAATTGATCTATTTATTTATAACCCTTGTCTGCTTTGACATGCGGAATCGCGGCATCTCATCATTCGAGTCACGTTACGGTTCTGTGCAAGATGAGAAGCCACCGTCTGACAACAAAATTTCAGCGCAAGTTACTTGATAAAACAGTAAGGGAGGGTATGGATGGAGTTCTGATATAAAAATTATTTTCTTTCCTGTGCGCAAGAACTTGCATGTGAGAACGGTTATGATTAAAATGTATAGAATTCAAGAATACTGGATTGCAGAATGCGTTACTATGGCAACAGAAAATAGAATTTTTTTCCCTCGTGCTATAAATGAGTTTGCTGTTGAAAAATGGGATTTGTGTGACCTTTTTCCATTTATCACGTCATCTTTAAAGTTTAATGAATGACATTTGTCTGAAATAATACAGTACTGGATCACTGCCTTTGTCAACCCTCAAGGGTACACACTTCTTCTAGATGACATTTTTCTGAATTCAGATCGTAAAAGATGATATTCCTACTTCGGGCGTAATATAAACATTCTATAGGCTTACGGCTAACTTCAAAGCTCAGCTTTAAGTGGACTTGTAGATTGTTGTTGAAATTGTTGTTTCAATTGCTCGAGGTGTTGTTTACATAACGGTATTTCAAGAGCTTTGTTGTGGGAAATTGGAATTAGAAAACTTATAAACAAAATTTTATTCCTACGTTTATTATTATTCTGACGTAAAATTCGTTGTCATTGGGGTTAAAAGAAAAGATAATTTGTATTATCACACGATGATAAGAGACAATAATCATTGATGAATATTGTGCAACTACAGACGAAATTAATACTTTATTGTGTCTCTGAAAAGGATCATCTTCTGTCTGATGTATCATGTTGAGTTATTCAATAACACGAGTTTGAGCTTACACTTACTGTATACAAATGTAACGTAATAAAGCTCTCTTTTGTCTTTGAAAACCACTCTGAAGCTGTGAAACAACACCAAATACTAGGATTTTAAACCACAAGATCGAAACTATAGTACTTCTACAAACAATTGTACCGAATGTTTACAGCATTAGATTTTTTAAAAATCTGTTTACAATTGTAATGCACATCTAAAAATCTTCTATTATAAATTATAATAGAAGATTTTTAGATGTATGTAGAATTATAATTTATAATTCTTTATATTAAAAATAAAAAAAAAACACACACACAAAAAGTAAACAGATCCAAACAAAATACAAAAACTATTAGCAAAAGAAACTTTGGAAAAGTTATCACATTTCTCCACGTGTCTTTTTTCTCCTCTTTTATCATGGCAGAAAAAGCAACTGAAACGGTTTCCTTATTTCCGGAAAATGTCAAGAATTCTCTTCTTCCATTCACATAACTCTGACAGCCACTAGCTTTTTGTCGTTGGCTTGTGAGAATTCCTTAAACATGCAGAAAAGTGGCAGTCATGTGCTCACATTGGTGGAAACTTCAGTCGTCTTTTTTTTCAAAAAAGGAAAAAAAGACAGAACTGTGTGAGAAAAGATAAGAAACCTTCATCAGGTGCTTCCATTTCAATTGGAACACCATCGCAAATTTTTTTTTTTTCCTTTAATATTTTTTGTACAGCTGCTGTTCTTTACGTGATATTGGATAGAGGTGTTGGGGGGATATATTAAGCCGTTTCTTTAAGCCTGGTTAAACTTTCTAATATTGAATTCCCACACTTAAATTTTTTTAGAAGAGTTGCCATCTTGATTTTGCACCTGTTACAAGTTTACATTTTAATTACTCATCATTTCTACAGTGACTCCTGAGTTCATTCAGAGACCACTTATGATCAATAGATGTCTTTAAGATATATCTACAGCCTTCCGTTTATATTTAACCCCAATGCTCATATCAGTTGTTCTACTAACTAAAGGTCACTTGCGTCTGTTTTTACTAGAAAATAATTCTAAATTGATTTCTTTGTAAGAATTGTAGTTATCTAGTATTAGATAAAAGCAATGTGGTCGTATTCATCCAAAGAGATCGTAATCAGCTCACTTTACGACATGTTGACATTTTGTGTGCTTTATACAATATGACAACTGTCACCTTTGCTTCATTCAAATCACTCACGCTGGCGGAAGTGATTAACTAATAAAATATTTTATTACCGTACGCAAGAATGAGGTTACGTACCGAATTTTACTATTAATGAGAAAAAATGTCGTTTGCTGGTTCCCCTTATGGGGTTATAAATTCACATTTTCCTAATCTTTCTTTGCACATGCAATTACGAAAATGGAATTTTAAAAAATCATAAAAAGATTTCTAAAACATTTCTCATTTATGATAAAGTGAAATTGTTAACACCAACACTAAATTACTTGCTAAACAGCTTTTCTGAATAAATTGGAGCATAATTCACACTCAAAGTCCAACATTTATAACTATCATAAATTGTTAGTATACTCCTAACGTGACATGGCGTTCGCAGTGTACGAAACAAATACTTTAACGAGCAGATTGTAGACTTGAAATTATCACTCTAATCAATCAACGCTACAGACAAATTTCAATTGCGCCACCACCCAAATGAATGCGTTACTCATTCCTTTGTATACAAGAGAAAGACAGAAGGAGCGTGAGAGAGCGAAAGAGGAAATATTGATTTACTTATTTGTCTTGTTTTCTAACAATTTCGCAGCCTTTTAGACTCACAAAAATAACACTGTAGTTTTAAAATCGAATTCTGGCATACAGTCTACAAGTTTGTCATTTAAAATTTATACTTACATTGTTTGCTTAGCAAATGTTGTTCTGAATAGAAAATTGAATTAATTTCTTGCTAAATATAATACAGTAGTATCGTATCACATGGCAATTCTCTCCACATGGATATTATAATTTTATTACTAATTAACTGAACACGCACACACCATTAATTTTAATGATTTCTTAATTATAGATTGTGATTAAAATGTCTAACTCAAAATCTCAAAAAAAAAAAAAACACAATTTATTATCAAATATTTCTAAAAACTTCTACTGTAACTTTCTTTTTGATCGCTGCAAGCAACATGTGGAAAAAATAAAAGCAGTCGCACGACTTATGACAAAAAAAAAAAAAAAAAAAGAATTTGCACCTATTTTCGACAATTTCGTCAATTGTCAATAACATCTTTCCCCAGACACGCTAATAGCAATTTCAAACTGAGTGACGTTCAAGGAAGTCTGTTCCGTCAATAACATATTTTCAAGTTTTTTTTATTTGACAATCGAATAAAATTCCATTTTATGAATTGAAAAAAATATCAGCTTTGATGTTTAAATAGTTACATCAGTGTGCACGTTATTTAGAATGTCATGCAGAGAAGCGCATTTCAACAATATTTTACTATTATTACATAAAAATTTTATACGATTAAAAAAAAAAAATCAGCAATATGGAAGATAAAATGTTACATCATGCGGTTTAGGTTGAGAAAATAGATTATTACTATCAAATGGACTTTGCATTCTGCTTCTGCATCTCCCACTCTCTTTCTCTTTCAAAGTCAAAAGATAAAAAAATTAAGTACATTTCGATGACTCGTTGAAAATACCCTCTAAAGCACATCCATAAAACTCCAATTTTACTTTTATGAGCTTGTAGCAGTAAAATGACAGGACCAAGTCATTTGCGACATGCGACTGCTACGGCTCTTAAAATCATTCACAGTTTTTTGATTTTAGATTTCAATTTTCTCCGAAGCCCACAATCTCTTTTTATTTCCTTTGTGGCACTGTTAAGAACGAGAGTAAAATTTCATATTTGGCCTAAATTCAACACCATAATTTGTTTTTTGTTTGTTCTTTTGCGACACTCAATTCAATTTTGATTCTACTCATTTAATGGCTTCGAGGGCTGCTGTTACTGACGAGATAAAAGCGCCAACTTATTGATTTTACACAATGTATGAGAAAAAGAAAATGCCAACGCCAACTGACCTTGTAATTGCTCCCAACTGGTAGTGGTAGTATACAGGATGCCGTCTGCTTCTGCTCGATCGTCTCTGGCGTCAGCGTCAGCTCAGTCGACTTAACTCAACTTTCACACAGGCCACGAGGCGGCGTGCTCGAGTGCAGTCAAACGTCAATTTAGACACGGAATGGATTGATGTGATATATATATACTACAACGCAACGTGAACAGATCCAACCAAAATATTCGTCCAGGTTAAGGAAAAGGGAAAGCAAACCAATCATAGCTTGCGTTTTAGTTTAAAATTACAAAAGGCATCGCATTATTTCCGATTTTGCCGTGAGAGGGTAGTTTGTACTGGTGTCGGTGTCAGTTAAAAACCGAGTGTTGTGTTACATGTTTTAAATTCGTTAACACGTCTGGTTTTATCAAATATCAGATCAAGAAAAATTTTTATATTTTACTACACATTTTTCACAGCAAATTCAAATTCTAGAAAACATAATTAAAAAAAATATATTGTTAGGATTTCATTTAATGAAATGTTAATTGATTTATTAACAGGAAAATTAAATTAATCTGTCTCACTTCTAGCCGGTATTCAGCTATTATATGCAAATAAAATTACACTACGGTATTTTATTTCTCGATCAAGTTTTCCTGCAGCTACACGGGCAGCAATGAATTGCAGGAAAGCTGCCTTACTTTACACTGTGAATGTAACTACTGTATTAACTTTAAATTTATAATTGAGACGAAAAATTGTTTTTAAAAAGAAATAAAAAAATGTTTATCATAATAGCCCCGGGATTAATCAAGCTTAAGTTTTATTTGTCTTTGATTTATGACTTGAATGATCGCTCATACAAAAGTCCGGGATGTAATTTAAATACATGGTATTACCAAAATTAATTTAGAAATTATTTGATTTATTGTGAGACTCACAAATAAAAAAATCTTATCTTTGCCTTGAGCTATATAGTTATCGCAATGCACTAGAAACTCGTGTTAGCTTAGAGCAACTCAGATTATGGGGGAATCAATATATTGTATAAAAGAAGGTTCCAAAGCGCTTGAAAGAAATAAAAAATAAACACCAGTAATAGCTTATAATAAATAACTTCAATTATCCAACTTGATCAATTAATTGCAATTCAAAAAGTAGTAAAATGTGTTTATTTCCTAAACCGGAGCTTGAAATCATAATGTGAGGTTTCATTTCGAGTTAAAGCATTTTTTTTTAATAGGCAAGGTTTCATATTAAATTTCATTTTTAATTTAGTGCTAATAAAAGAAGAAAACTTGTAGTGAAATATACCACACCACAATTTATTTTCTAAAATACTGGATATTTTCAACATTAGTTTCATAATAACGAACTACAAGACAAGGCATTACTTGTGTATTACAGATACACAGTTTACTGATGCATTGGTAGACTTATCATAGGCCTAATGTTTACTCCTACAGTACATAATCATTACTGTATGTTTCATTACATTATTCAATTTCTTATTTTCTACAATGGTCACCAAGTAACCAAAAATATGTATATATTTTAACTTGATCCAATTTCGAATTAAAGCTGCCAAAATTTTCACAAACCATAGTTATTTGAATTTCTATTCTTTGCCAATATAGAGGTAAATTCTTATAATACCTACAGTTAATTAAACGTTCATTATTTGGGATTAAATTATGCAATACGATGACTAACAATATCACAAGTTATAATGGCACTAGAATAGTTTTAAATGGAGCAATTTCAGTTTTGCTGACGAGATTGTCCTTAGCTAGGTCGTTATTACACATAAAATAGGTTTTTTCAATCAATCTAATATTATTATTATTATTACTATTATTATTATCAGAATAATAATGGCAGTAAATATATATATATATTTATTATTATCATTATTATTTTAAATCAGTGTGAAAAGTATGTTTTTTTTTTTTGTTTTTTTTTTTCCCTTAAATTTAAGTTATTTAAACCTCAACTCATTAAAATGTGAAAATATTGAAATTACATTAAAGAACATCAATTCTACTAGCAAAAGGAATGTATTATTATACAATGTTAACCTGTCACGTATATTTACAACAATTCGAATATTCAATATTAAAACTTTGTACAACTTTTACATTTTATATCCGGTCACCTCTGCAATTTAACTTGTCACAAAATTCACTCCTTAGTGTTTGGTATTTTTTTTATGGAACTTTGAAAATATATTTCTTTATACTATTTAAAAATAATTTAATTCAAATCACAAAAAAAGAAATTTGCTTTAAATGCTACCTAGCAACTAATTCTAATCAACTAAACTGTACGCATTACATACGTAATCACACACATACATTAATCAAACTATCAAATGAAACTTACACACAAATATACACGTTTTTTATTATAATATCACATAAAAAAATAAAAAAAATTTTTGAGCAGAAAATTATAAAAAGGGGAAAATAAACAAAAAACAGTAACTCAAGCAAAATCCCGACTTTTCCTTAAGTCGGGACCCCGGGGTCGCATCAAGCACTCCCCGGAGTCACCCGATTCCCTTTTTTCACTTTCTATTTTTATTTACTTTTTAATAGTTTAAATTGGGAAATACTTATTTCCTTATTTGTCTTAACTTTACAATATTTTGCCTGTGTCTACTTGAACAAAGCCCCACGTTTCCAAGCTTTTGACGAAAAAATCGGATTCACTACTCAGTGTTCGGTTTCCATACGTTTTGCAAGGATGAGTTCGACCGCGATCCAAGTTACCGTCCAACCAGAGACCAAATTCTCCACTAAAAATAACAATTTAAATATTACATCATCTGAGATACATTTTAAATAATTTATAACGTACTCTCCAGAACCAATGGCAAGGCTTTCAGGGTTGCCTTTGATAAAATATTCATTCTCACCAGTCCATCGGAATATCTGAATGCAAAACAAATATTTTTTTTTATTTTACAAAAGTAAAAGTAAAATTAAAAAAAATAAAATAAATAAACAAATAACATACTTCAAATTCAGGATGAAAGGTAAATAGAAATGATTCCCCAGTTCCGTAGAAATGATCGCTGGGTTTAAGTGTACAAGACGTCATGGCACCAAACACCTTTAAAGTAAATTAATAGAATATTTAAAATTTTTTTTTTTTTTTTTTTTTACAAATATTTTACTAACATTATTTTCTTTATCCTTAATAATCATTAATACAGGGGTTTCAAAATTGGTCATCTTTCGGTATAAATTTTTGAGGCTACAACCATCATTTTCTGTATTGAAAATCAGTGTCCATCCGTAACCGACTGCTCTGGCTGGCAAATGTTGCACCAACTGTAACATACAAAATAAAAACAAGATAAATCAAAAATGAATTTCCTCTTCCTTTTCATTTTCATTTTTCACAAATACCAGTAAACAAAACTTACAATTCGCCTAACTTCCTCAGTCAACAGCTCAGAGTCGCCATACAATTCTGGTAATTCAGGCTCAACTTCCAAACTCATTTGTTTCTTCAGCTCGCTCGCCGACACAACCTAGAGAAGAATATTAAAAAATTAATATTTTTAAAACACCAGCCGCACTTATCGTCTAATCAATCACTTTGTACGCATCAGGAAAATGAATTAAAAAACAACGGGCATAATTCAATAAAAAGAATTACTCTTATCAATCAACTTGAATAGCACAGAAATCTTTTGTCTTTACTTTCGTTACGTCAATCATCCAGCGAATGTTAATCGCGTAAACAAGCTAAAATATATGCTCAATCACCAATCAAATAAAAAATAGCAATAATTTTTCTATGGCGTAATTTTTATTAGAGATTTATTTTATTCTCATGTTACCGCATTATTAAAACTCCCAAAGTGATCAAGTCATTTTCCTTTTTAGTGTTACATATCAACGATAAATTTCATGCATTATGTTGGATTAATTAATATGAATTACACAAAAATTAACCTGGCATCCAGTTTCTACACTCTAGTTCTATTTCTACCAATTTTTCACCACTACAGACAGAGTACAGACTCAACAAGGCTACGGTACCCAAAATAGCGTTTCATAAATAGCCCACCTCAGTGTCAATAGTGCAGGCTCGAACTTGACTTCGGAGTCGGCTAAAAAACTTCAAGTGAGGAGCTCTCATGATCTGATGTGCAGAGATTCGAAAGATGTATTAGGAATGAAAGAGATGTAAACAAAACAAACAAAAAAAAAAAGGAAAAAAAAAAAGGCAAACATGGTAGAACCAGTCACCAGTGACATTAGAGTATCATAGCATCATGCAAAACAACACCACCAACATCAATTGAAATAAATATTTGTAGAAATGAGTTTGAACAAAATGAATTCCTACCTCAAATTACAAGGTAACCACAGACTTTCTAGACTCATAATTAAAGGTTACATTTCTTTTTGAATTAGTGTATAAGCCAGTTAATTTTTTACCTGTTATATATGGTTAATAAAAAAAATTATTCAAATTTACCGTTTAGAAAACGTGCATTAATTTGCATTCATCAAAAATGGAGAATTTTGTCTTTTGTAATTTCAAAGTTTGATAGTTTTAGCCTCCCAACTCCCTTTTTTCCATCCCAAAGATAATAAATATCTACGGTAAATTAAATCAGTTTAAGAGTTGAAGAAATTTCCATACCTCCCAATCAGATCGTTGATTAAAATTATCCTCAACATTCTGAATCGTTTCGTCCGAATCTCGCCTTTGTTTTTGTTCGTCATCACTAAATTCCTCTTCGTTTGTGATCAGTTCATAACCGAATTTACAAATTGCTTCTACGTCCAAATCCCCATAAACATTTGGTGCCCAGTGATTGAAAAAACTATACAAATCATCCACTCTGCGAAGAACACATTAGTAAATAAAACAAAAAATAATCATTATCAGTTTCAATTATTTATTTCAATCAATATTACCTGTCTCTTGGAATGCTAAACCAATATTCGCGTTTCATTCGCTTCTTCCCATATGCCATGATGGGCGTAGACTTATGAACTGGTTTGTTCAATGGTTTCCCCATCCGCAAGCAAAGGTAAAGAGGCGGATCATCGCACGCTTTGGCAGGACGTGGAATTAATTCTTAAAAAATATGAAAAATGAAATAAAATAAAATAAAATAAATAAATACAAATACGGTAAAAACAACAATTCTATAAAACTGTACGACAAAATAAAAACGCTAAATAAATCAAAGAAACTTTTTGTCTAAAATGCAATACTGAATAGTTTCCAGCTTTTTGCAATTCACGTGACACTTTTCCCTTACTTTAATGCGAGAAAGTAAAACGTGGTTAAATAAAAAAACCGACTTTGTCAAGTAAACTACAAAACGCTTTCATTTGTGAAGATTAAAGAGGAAACTGAAAAGAGACAAGTGAAAGGATTTCAAGTGGAAAATATTGTCTTGCAAGATGCACATTTCCTGCAAAGCAAACTGCATCATTCATACACCTTTACTTTGACAAACAAAATATAAAACAACTCAAGCGCAGCAGGCACATGCTATAAAAAGTGTTTCAATTGTCTTCGGGGAACATAAACAAAAGAAACCGGAACCACTCGTACAGTGAGCATATAACAAGCAAATAGCAGCTTAAAAACGGTAAAAATGGTGAACTGTTTTGTTCTTACTAACCAAACAGGCTGTAGTTTCGTAGAACTGTTACGATATAAGAGAAACAAGTGATCATTAGTAAATAATTAATTAAATTCAACCCGAATAGAGATCAATAACCAATAATTGATCTCTAGTCATTTTCACACTCTAGAATTTATTAATGCAAAGTTATTAATTAATTTCCGATTGGATAACTCACGATCGATCGAAGCAAACAAATCCGGCATATCGTCAACTGATACGATGCTCTTGAAGCCAACTTTCCTCTCACGACTTTCGCCCATCGAATGCGGCCGCCTTTCCACTGCCGTCATTTGTTGCAACTTGCCACTCTGTCCATTTTCGTCGTAAAACACCGAATTTCCGGTCACTGTGGTTTCGTGCACGCTCGCAGGGCGAGCGTTGCTCTTTTTTGGGCTGCTAGATGACGGGATTTCCTCTTGACTTCCGCTTTCGTCAGTTGTTTTAGTAAAAAAGCCACTAGAAAAGTCGACAAGAGTCTTAGGTGATGCTGAGGAGAGGATTTTCGACAACGTCGACTGCTGCGTCGGTTGCGTTGTCGCCGAATTTGATGTTGACGTCGTCTCCGACAAAGAAGAGAGCGGTGGGGAATTTTCTTTATCCTTTTCGCTACCACCAATCGATTCCATCCAGGTGAGAGGATATGACAGCTGCTTCAACGCCTTCATTTTATTTTCAAATATATTAGAGTTTTTCCGTCGGAGAGATTCTTTCAGTACCTGAAAATAAATAAAATAAAAATATAATTAGAAAAAAAATATTTCTTTGATTTTTCCAATCTTACCTGTTCCGATGGAGTGGTTGCAGCTGCTGTCACTGATTGCTGTTGCTGCAAGGGATCATTATTTGATGGCAGTTCGTTGACTTCGCCTTCTCCGGCACCGCCATCGGAAGCTGAGGTTGCCTCTTCACCAGATACAGGCACTTCGTCCTTCTCGGGAACTTGCTGATTGCATTCAGAAGCAGAAACCGTCTCTTCTGCTTCTATATCTTGCATTTTTGCATTGCTCGCGTCAAGTTCGGGTTGAGAATTCGTCTCGCCGCTTGTTTTCGCTTCTTCCTCAGCGAACACCTCTGGATCCAGGTTGCTCGTCGAATCTGACGTATTCATGTGATGAATTTGCTTAATCGGTAGCTTTTCCCGCGAAGAATCCTCATCTGGTGTGACTCCGACATCCGACATGCTTCCGTTTATCGCTTGTATCGAATCGGTGCGCTTGTCTCGAGTCGATGCCAACGTGTCTAAATTATTCATCGGCCACGATAGACGGCATTCGCGTGCATGATAAACTTGCGGTGGTGAGTGACTTTGCATACTAAAAAATTTAAAAATACAGAAAAAAAAAAACTTGTTAACCATCAAACTTTAATTTACTGTATCTTAATAATTTACCTATCACTAGGTGCGTGACTGACGTACATTGTAGCAATGTCATTATACATAGCAGCATTGACAACATAATCCATTGGAGCGATGACGCCATACTTTTCAGCACCATGCTCTATCACGAGCTGATCTGACACATTCGGATCAAACATCACAGCATTGGGTGTGACCAAAAGCACGCCTGCAACAACTCCCTAAAGAAACGAAATAAACTTATCATTATACGATAAATCACCTTCTTAAAAGTGAAATAGCTTAATTTGTTGTTGCAATTTGTTATTTAGAAAAACTATCGCATTTCGACGTTGAGAGTTAGGATGAAAAACGTGCAGAGAAAACAAATTTAGTACATAATTTTTTTTTTCTTATGCTGTTAACTTGAAAGCTTTAAATTACATTATAATTTTTTCACAAGACGGTAGCCTTGAGATTGCTTTTTCAAGCGTCTGTATATGTTTACCTGTCCGTCGGTGATGTGCCGAACATTTATTTTAAGAAATCTCTCGATGCAATCTCTGTCTAAATTTCTCTCTTCATCTTCCGTTAGAATGTGAGTTTTCGGGGAAAGTGGCGGTGACTGAACCCTTTCTACGTGACCTGGTTTCGGACTTTTGTTTGAAGTATTTTGCTGTTCCTGAAAGACAGTTAACATCAGGTGAGAATCGGTTTAAAAGAATTTAAAAATTATAAATCATACAAGACAATCACAATGCGTAGTAGTTGCTACCATGTTTAGCTAAGCTTGTTTGCTTTTTACTGTTTCCACGTCTTGTTGTGTGTTAAAAGCGTGAATAGGTAGTAAAAGAAATTTCGAAATGCCCATGAGAAAACTGGTTTAACAAGGAAGACAATGCCCCATAGCTAAGTTTGTACTCTATTTCTGCATAGCAAAAAAAATCTTACATTAAAGTAACGGAACTCAAGGTTATCAAATCTGTGTCTGATATTTAAAAAAATGTTTCCTTTCCAAATTAATAATTACTAGCTTCATACACAAATGACTCATGATGTTATGGTAAACAAGAACAGATTCAGAGAACTTGTTAGTAAATTGCAAATTTTTTTCTTTTTTTTTTTTCCGGAAAGAAGAAATTACAATTCACTTGAGTTGATCGTCTCATTTCATATTGAAGTTCACTCGCGCACAAAACTGTACAAATTCCCTTGATTCGACTTCTGTTTCCTTTGATAAAACCGCACCAAATTTTTCTTTTTAAATTTCCGTTTCCTAAACCAGCCCATTCAACCATATCTGTGTATCTAAGCAATGGTCAACAAAATGCTAGATTTAGTGAAATAAAAATCTAAATATTTACTCCAAAACCTAGCAATTATTTTTTAAAAAATAAAATGTTAATAAAAACAAAAATATTTACAGTTAATATTTTTGTTACAATTTCTAATATTTATCAACAGTACAAACCTGATCATCATTTCCATCACAACTACCGACGTCAGCGACATCTGATGAGTGTTCTGAGAAATCAGAATTCTTAGCTGGTACAAATAAAACCTTAAAAAAATTAATGTTTTTAAATTTATGGTATAAAAATGACTATTTTAACCATGAATAAATAATAACTGAGAATGCTAATTATTATGATAACATTTTGTGAGTTGAAATTTCAACAATAGGCGACAATACAAAGTTAAAACAAACATTCTCAACCATTATTTATTCTTAAATATAAATAAAACATTACTTGATCTGGGAATATAAAACGACTGGCCAGTCGGTTTAGTTTTACTAATTCAGAAGGTGTAGTATCAAATCGTGCTGCAATGCCAGTTAACGTATCAGAAGCTTTTACCTGAAAAGATGAAAAATAAATCCAATTATACTTTCAAATTCAATCAGTATGCACTACTTTAATCGGTAAAACTTATAGAAATTTAAGCATCAAATTTACATTGCAAATGTACATCATTCAAACACAGCAGCTGTTATTGGTAATTTCGTGTGCTGCGATGGTCGGTGATGTCGGGTCATTCACCACAGCCGATTTATACAGAAATGCATTCAACCGCATTTGAACCAGGAACGCAAACAAACACGAGAAATAATAGAAACTGCCATTTCACCTAATGACACTCATATAACTACTTTCTACCATCTCTGGAAATTCCATTTATCGTCAATAATTCATGTTACATCCATCTCTAACATTCCCCACTTCTCCTCATTGCACTTACTCAACTTCATTTCATTTTTGTTTATTCATTTCTAACTGGCTCCAATTTCTTAATAACAATATTAAGATTAATATAATAAAAGGCGTAGAAGCCAACCGATATTTGCCTGCTCTTTTAATTAAAACTATGTGAAAAATTTAATTAAATTTTAATACTAACTTAAATAAACAAAATTTTAAATTCTAGGCTTTTGTCAGTGAAACCTTAGAAATTAATTAATCATCGAGTTCGTTGTCACAAAACACTGCCTCGACTAAAATGCGGGACGCGGAATGTCGATTGGCCAAATTAATTCGTTTTTGCCATGCAAAAATAAACTGCATTTGCAGACAATCAGCGTTATCTCACTTTTTCCGTCCTCGTGCATTTGCAAATGAATAATGAGGTGATTATTTTGTCATTTATGCAGCTCTTAAATACGTTATTACAGCTTTTATGCATCAGTTTTAATTTGATCGCGTTAGTTCCTTTTATTTTCGCTCGACACATCCCTAAGCAAATACAAGCGCGCGTCAAAAGTTTAGAAAGTTGGAAAAAATATTTCAACTTCTACCTTTAAACTCAAATAAAACTTTTT